>MPDP01000095.1:0-96975 GCA_030869315.1 Colletotrichum cuscutae
CCCCCCCCCGCACCCTCTAACCCGCTTATTAAAGCTTAGTTATTAAGCTCTCCCTCTTTAACTAAGAGGATATTAAGGTTACTAATTAAGATATTAAGAACTTTATTAAGTTTAAGGCTTGTGGTAAATAAGGCGTAATTGCTAGCCGGCAATTACGGTTCCGTTTTTATACGACAGTTATGAGCCCTTTACCTCTACTAGCTAACGTATAACTCTAAAAAGTCCAGCTTACGTAAGCGCCACACTAAGGGTTGCGGGTTCGAATCCCGTCTAGTTAAATCTTTTCAAAAAGAAAAGTGCGTTAGACGCCCACTAAGTAGCTAATAGTAGGTAAGTCCCTAGTTAGTAAGCAGTGAGCAGACTAAAGAGCAATAGTATACTAGTAGATCTCTAGCCGAGCTATAAATCTGGGGGGGTGTGTAGTAAATAAGGCGTAATTACTAGCCGGTAATTACGGTTCCGTTCTTATACGATAGTTATAAGCCCTTTGCCTCTACTAGTTAGTGTATAACTCTAGAAAGTCTAGCTTACGTAAGCACCACCTATACCAAGGGTTGCGGGTTCGAATCCCGTTTAGTTAATTCTTTTTAAAAAGAAAAGTGCGTTAGACGCCCACTAAGTAGCTAATAGTAAGTAAGTCCCCAGTTAGTAAGTAGTGAGCAGACTAGAGAGCAATAGTATACTAGCAGATCTCTAGCCGAGCTATAAATCTGGGGGGGTGCGTAGTAAATAAAGCGTAATTACTAGCTAGTAATTACGGTTCCGTTTTTGTATAACAAGGCTCTTATTAATAATATTAATAAAAGTAATAATAAGATAAATAATAATAATAAAAGTTTTAATAAGCTTTTATTTATCCTCTCCTTAGAATTTAAAAAGAAAAATAAGTTTAGTTCGGATATTACGCTTTTTAAAAAAGGTATATCGTATACTATTATTTTAAAAGTTCGTATTTAATATTATTTTAAACTTTAAAAAACGTAAAACTAGCTTTTTTTAAAAAAGTAATGAAAAATAAAAAAGAACGTTAAAAAGTAAAAGTACTCCCCGTAATAAGTATAATTCTTTTTATTATTCTAAGCTTATTTAACGTATACTTAGTCCTTAAAAAGCTTAAAAAAGAGGCTCTTAAGGAACGGGATATTTAGTATATATTCTATTTTTAAATAGCCCTTTAGTATACTAATCCTAAGGATAGTAGTTATTATTTTATAAAAAGTAGTAACTAGTATATACGCTATTCTAATAGCCGTTTAGCTATATAGTATATAGATATACTAATTATCTTATAACTAATAACCTAGGCCCTTACTAAGGCTATTATAAATAGCGCTCCCTTTTTTATAAATATATTGTCTTTTTTTATTATTAAAAAGCGCACTCCTAACTATAGTTTTAATAAAATATTACTAAGCTCTATAATATTATTTATTAAGTAAATATTAATACTAAGATATATAAGAACTATATTAGTTTTTATATAAAGGACTTCCTCTCTATACGCCCCCGGCCCGCTTTCTTAAGTATACTTATATTATTAGTTATACTTATTATAATTATTTATAATTAACCTCTTATTATACTACCCGCTCTTATACTCTAAGTTATTAACTTAATAATTATTCTACTTCTCGCCCCCCTTATTACCCTTACTATTTATAATTTTAAGAACTTTAAAATATATAAAGCGTAGTTTTTCATAAGTATAACTAGTCTCCTCGCTATTAATATTATAGTTCTAATAATTTCGTCCTTTTTAAACTAGGATTTTAAATAATAAGTATAAGCCCTAGTCTTATTTTTATATATATATACTTTACGGAGTAAAGTTATTTTAAGAATTTAGGCTTTTAGGCTAAGAAAAGTTCTATTTATTTATTTTTTAAGCCTCTAGGCCGTACTATAAGTTTCGCATATTATTTATTTTTAAGTATTAAGTTTTTTAAGCGTAGCCTAAATTAATTATTTTTAACTACTTTAGCTATTTATAATAAGTTCTTACGTATTATAAAAGTTAAAAAATGTGCGAAAATATTTAAACTTAGCTTATAAAAAGTTTTTAATAAGCTTATTTATTAATATATTTTTTATTATTATATAAGTAACCTCGAAGCTATTTTTAATATACTCTTACCTTAGCTATATATTTTATATATTAATATAGTAAAGTCGAGTAGCTATTCTTTTCTTTTCTCTTATAACGAGCTAAATCGTTTACTAATTATCGTAGTTAATTAACTATACTTTTCCTAGGTTAAAAGTAATATTTTTAAAAAAGTACTTTAGAGCTATAGTCTCTTTATAGTTTTTTTAAAATAAAAAAGCTTAGCTTCGGTAGTTAACGTCGTAACCGTCGCTTAGCGTACTAATTTTTATTAAATAGGGCTACTAAAAAGGAATATTATATATTCCTAAAATAATCGTTATATTATTTTATTATTTATAAAGTTAGTATTTTTTACTAAGAGTAATAATTATATACTTAGTATATTACTATAATAAAGTATAAAATATCTTATTATATAGAGATATTAAATATATTAATGAATTATTTTAATATAGGTTACGCTCGGGTTAGTTAGGACCTATAATAATTATACATAAGTAAAAATAACATCTAGTTTAATTATAATAGCTATATAAAGTATACTTCTAACCTTCTCTTAGTAGTTCTTTATTTTTATTTTTATTACTTACCTCTTATTTAGTCTAAACTCTTTATAAAAAAGAGGGGTAGCTAGATATAATAAATTTATAAAATCAAAGCGATTAGTAACTCGTTTAATATATACGTTATAAATAAGATAAATCTTATAAGTAGTATAGTTTTATAAAATCTATACTCTAAAGAAGTAATTAATTAGTCCGTTCTCCTTAAAGTTAATATATTATTTTATATTATTAACGATTTTTTAAGCCGCTTTTTAATCGTTTTAATAATATAAAATAATAAAGTTATTAATATAAAATACTAGTAAAAGGGTATAGGGTATAAAGCACTTTTGCGGTACGGTGCTTAGGAGGAACTATTAATACTTATAAAAGTAATATAAGATACCTCTTTTAATTAGGTTAATACGGCCTTAATTAACGGAGTTATAATTAAAAAAAGAGGGTAATATTAACTAAATTAAAAAAGTAAAGTTCTTAATCGTTTTATATTATTATATTTAAAAATAAAATATTAAAAAGGCTCTAGTTCGATCTTAAAAAAGTATATATATAATTAAAATAAAAATCCGTATTACTAAGCTCTTTTCCTTAATTAGGGGCCCTTTTTTTTATATTTTTTTCTAATTAACTCTCTTATAAGTCCTTATACTTAATTAGTTTTAAAAAAAAGAAATACTAGGACTAATCGCCCTACTCTATTTTAATTATCCCCTAATTTCTTTTTCCCCGATTTTTTATAAAAAGAAATTATTTTAAATTAGTTTTAATTATTATATATAGTTAATTATATTAAGCTTTTTACTTACTCTTTTTTTTTATAATTACCTTTTTTACTTCCTCTATTTTTATTACTTTTTTTATTAGTTTTACTTAGTTCTTATCCTAATCCTTTTTAGTAGTCTCCCGATCTTAACTTTTATTAACCTAATTTTCCCTAGATTTTTTTATTAATAGTAATATTTAAGGAGTATAAACTAGAGTTATATATATAGCTTTTATAATCGGGTTATCGTACTAATTAATTTATTATTCTCTCGTACTTTTATTAATATTAGTTTTATTTATATATATACTACGATACTATAAGAAATTTTAATAAAACTTTACTAGCTTTTAATATTAATGTTTATTATTCTCTTATATAGCCCGATTATACTTAGAGAGCGTATACTTAATAACCTCTTATTTTAACTAAACCCTTAGTATTTTAATTAGAGTTTTTATAATAAAACTATCCCTACCCTTAATTAGAATATTTAAAGGATTACTTTTTTAATTATTTAAACTAGTTTTATTAAGAGCTAGGCTAAGGTATAGTAATAACTTAAATAGTAATATATTTAATAAAAACTTTATAACTTAATAAGTCTTAAGAATATTAATTAAGTATATAAATTAATTATTAATAACGGCGTTTAAATACTAATTAATAACTTTTATTAATTTAATTACTCGCAGAGTTCAATTAGGGTCGCTACTTATTATAGATTTTTAAGTACCTTTTAGTATTTTTAAAAATTAAAATAATAAAAATAACTCTTTTAAAATAATAAGTTCTTATTTAAGGTTTTTAATTATTTTATATATTTTTTTAAAATACGTAAGATTAATAAGAGTATAATAGTTATAATTATAAGGGTTCTAAATTCTTAGATCTTAGTTAGTAAATTTAAAATTAAATAAGTAAAAACCGGATTTTTAAAAAGTTAGCGCCTTAGGAGTATTAGTTATAGTATAGTTAAAGTTATTTAAGTTAGTATAAGGCCTATTTTTAAAGTCCTAATTATTTATTATTTTATTAAAGGACCTTTCTAAGGGAGGTTTTATTATATTAAAAAAGTAATAACTATTATATTAAAACTCGTAATTAATTTATTAAATCTAAACTACGAGGAGTTTATTATTAAATAATCTAAAGTATTTATAAGTTATTTAATATATATTATAAATTAGGTTAAGCTAGCTATATTAGACTACGTTATAAAACTATTTAAGTACGTATAAACTATATTCTTATTTACTTAGCTATTATACTATAAGGACTATATAAGTACTTATATTAATTAGTTATTAAATATAAAAAAGTATATTAATCTAGTTATAAAAAGCTTTTAATACTTAGATATTATTAATAAATATCCTCTCTAAATACCTAAGAACCTATTTTAAATCGTACTAATAAACTATATTATCCTACTAGTTAATAATTATTCTTACGAAATAGCCCGGATCGTTAATATAAAAAAAGAAAATTACTAAGTACGTTAAAGTTCTAATCTTTTATATAGTTTCTTAAGTTTAAAAAATAAGGGTAGGGGTCTTATTTAGTTTAAAAGTACTTTCTTATCCTTTTTTAATCATAATTATATTACGTACTAAAATAAAGTCCCGTATTATAACTTTTATTATAAATCCGATCTCGTATTTTTAAATTTAATCTTTATATAATAAACGTTTTTAAAAATTATAATAATTAATTAAGATCTCTATTACTTTATAATAAGTCTAACCTATTTAAGTTTTTTAGTTTTTTAGACCTTTAAAAGCCTCGGGATGCTAATTAAAAAAGGGAAGTACGTTTTTTATACTAAGCTAATTAAGAAAGTCGATTTTATAAGAGGTTAGGATTATTTAGAGAAAACTAGTTTATTTAGGTACTAAGTTTAGGTAATAATTAGTATACGCTTTATATTAGTAATTTATATTAAAATTAACGAACTAAGAGTCCTTAGTATTTATTATAGTCCTGGGTTTAGTTTTATTAAAAATAATATATTTATTTAAATTCTACTTTTTTAATTAGTATTTAGTATCGTTTCTAAGGTTTTTTATTATAATTAGGTCCTAAATTCGTACTATATCCTTTTTATTATCTAGTTTAAAAAAGGAGATAGGAAGTAAGGAGGCTATTATAAATTACTAAGTTAGTATTTATATAATAGATTAAAAAGTGAAAATTAGAAGAAGTTTAATTAGTAGTAGTTATAGAGAAGTAGTTAAAGAGGGAAGAAGGAAAAGTTAAGTAGCTAAGTAAAAAGCTACTTTTTTATACTAATTACAAGGGCGGCTTTTACTAATTAAAAAAGAAAGCGCTATATTATACATAATAAGAAGGTCCCGATCTTATAATTTATTCCTTTTTTTTTTTATATAATAGCTATAATTTAGTACTAATTAGTTAAGAGGCTTATAGTACTTTCCTTTTTAATACCCCGGATTTAGGGGGGGTATATAGAGGCCCTTTTTCGATTTTTTTATTCCTTTTTATTTTTTCCCTTAAATAATAGCTTTTTAATTATAATTATTTTTTTTTACTCGGTCTCTTTTTTTATTAATAATATAATCTACTTGTTTATTATATATAATACTTTAGCTATTAGTAATACGTATTAAATTATTAAAATTACTTATTACGATATCCGGCCTTAGTAGTATTCCTCTTTTACTTTTAAAAAGGTTTATCTCTAAAAAACTTAGGGCTATAAGTTTCGAGAGGTTAGTAAAAGGTAGACTATAATAAGCGCTACTTTATTTAATCTTTTTAATTTTTATTTTAATCTAACGTTACTCTTTTTTAAATTTTTAAAATTACTAATTAGTTAACTTTTCTTAGATTAGTTAGAGAGCTTTATACTAAATTCTATATTATAAATCCTTAAATTAATAAGTATACTAAAAAAGAAATAGTTTAGAAATTTTAATAATTAACTACGAATTAGAACGTTATTAAGAAGTACGTTTATAATCTAGGTATTATAAGCGGATTATTTTTATAAAGCTATTAGGTTTTTATTAGTTATAATTACGCTAGTTATTTTAGCCTTTTGTCCTAGCGATTAAGTAAACGAACCCTTATTATTAATTTTTTATTTAGTTAGGCTTATAGCGTTCGGAATACTATATTTTATAATTATTATACACGGTCTTTTTAAAAGTATATTAGTTCTAATACTAAGGAGCTAGTTAGAAAGATAGTTACCTATTTTAAGTACGTTTTTTTTTAAATTACTTTAATAATCGATATAATAATTATATATATTCTAAAGGTAGAAAATACTACTTTAAAAAGAGTAATAACTAGTAGGTTATTAGTTAGTCTAGAGCCGATTTTAAGTAGGGCTATTATTATTATTATATAATAAGTAGTAGTAAAGTACTATTTCTAATCCTAATTAATATTAAAAGAGTTAAGACTTTAGTTTATATAGTTTTTAACTAAATTAATATTACTAAACCTAAGGAGGATAAGTATAATTCTATTCTTAAAGACGTACTTTTTACGTACTTTACTAAAAACTATATATTTATAACTTACGAGGATTATTAGTATATTAAAATAAAATAAGTAGAATAAGAGGTTATATAAGCTAAGCTAAATACTAAACGGGCTCGATTAAATAGGGAACTAGGCTTAGATATTTAAAAAAAGGGGTAAGGTTTTTTAATATAATTATATAATTAATAAGTAAAGTCGTTAAGTTTTTAATTATAATAATTAAAAAATAATTCCTCTTTTTTTATTATCTCTTTATATTTTTATCCTAGATTTAGATAAAGAGATAACTAAAAAATTAATAAGATTTAATAATATCCTCGTAAAATAATATTTAATAAATAAAAAGAACTCATAGCTTATACTAAGGATTAGTAATAATAAGGAGTAATTTAGCCATCTTAAGAGGCCCTCGCTTACGATCGGGTTTATTTAGTAACTAGTTAAGTATCCTTATTCTTAGAGTTTATTATATTATTATTATAATTAAGAAATAAAATTACGGTATTAATTATATTATTTTATAAAAATAGAAAGTTAATTAAGTTAGAAATAAAGTTCTTATAAAGATTAGACTCGTTAAGTAATAAGTAAAGGCCTTTTAGAGATTTTAAGAACTTTTTAAGTTAATTATTAATATAAGTAGCCTTTATAATTAGTTTATTAATAAGCGTTTTTAATTAATAAAACGATCCGTTCGGAGCGGCTAAGTAGATATAAAAAGGTCCTTATTAATAATAATTAAGTTTTTTAGAAGTTAATATATTATTTTTTTATTAAATATTAAAAATAAGAACTAAATTATTAATCTATAACTTTACTAATTAGAGGGTATATAAGGAGTTAAACTAGTTACGGGTTTAGGCTCGGTATTAAGTAACTTTATTAGTTATAGTTCCCTAGTTATTTATTAAAGAAGTAAAAGTTCGTAATTAGGCTTAGACTTTTTAATTTATTATATATATATTTTCTTAATTAAGTACTTTTTAAGTTACCGTTCTTTTTTTAATTAGGGTCGTTATATAATAACTATAGATAAAATAGAACGGTATATAACCTAACGATATTTTAATAATTATCCTATTTATAAAAAGGGCTATAGCTAGTATTAGTCTAATATTTTTTTTTTAATCTAATTAGATACGAAGTATATATACGATAGGTTAGTAACCCTTCTTGAGGAGCCCGTTAGTACGAGGGTTATAAGCTAATATAACTTTTTACTAAGTATTATGTTATTAATTAAGCTACGTTATAGTACTTATATTTTCTCGTCCTCTATTAATAATTAGAGTACTATAGATCTTATAATAATAAATAATATCTTTTTAAATAAACTTTATAATATTTTTTAATATAGCGTTTGTTATAATTTACGTATTTAAGTATTTTATAAACTTATAACGTGTTTTAATAACTTTTTATTTACTTATATACTAAACGTTTAGATAGACTTTAAAAAAAGGTTCGTAAATTAAAATTATAAATATATAGGGGTTATTAAAACGTTATAATCTAGCTTTTTAGTAGGCCTCGTAAGTTATAATTAGTTCCCGAGTTTAAGTATATATTTTTAGCTAGTAGTATTATTTTATAAAGCGGAAATATATAGCTTTTTATTCTCTATGCCCGGACTTATTATGTACTTTGCTAATTAGGTCTATTTAGTAACGCTTATTATTAATTATTTAGGTAGGTTAGGGATGAGTTTTTATCCTTTATTAAAATAGAAGTTTATTTTATATAATAAATCGTATTACTATTTATTTAAAATATTTAAACTAATTAAAGGGTATACTAGCTAGCTTTTTTAGAGTAAAAAGGAAATAATCGATTTGTTTTAAAAGGTCCGACTATTATTCGTTTAGCGCTAGTATATTAGCTAGAATATTTATTTTTTATATTTAATTAATAATAGCGTTATTATAACTGTGTACTATAATAAAAAAGGTTTTTATAACTCGTATTTATAGGACTTATACGTTAATAAAGTTCTTAATATTCTTATTAAGCTTTATTTTAACTAAGTTAAATTAGCTAGAGGTTTTTTTTAAAAAGCTATTTATTATAGTATTTTTCTTTTTATTAATATACTTAATTTTAAAGTTAAAAAGTCTAATTTAAGAGAGCTAGCGTATTATTATTATTAATAATAAGTTATTTACTATATTATTAATAAAAATAACTAGGACTTAGGTATCGGTTTTTAATAAGAAGTTAATCCTAAATAGATAATTATAAAAACGCTTTAGGCTTATTAAAACGCTTCGTATTTTAAGCTTTTTAAAGTTATAATTAAGCTCTAGCCTATACTATATCCCGCTCTTATATTAAGTAATAATACGTTTATTATTAATAATCTAACTAAGTATACTACCCTATTTTTTAATATTAGCGTTTATTATAAGAATAATCCGTCTAGCCTTAGTATTATAATTTAATAAAACTAAAATAGGAGCTATAGTAATTACCTCTTTAAGCGTTTTTATAGTTTTAATTTATAGTACTTCTTATTTAAAAAATTAGTTCTTACTAAGTAGGGAGTATAATAGGGATATTTTTAAAAAAAATATTTAATTTAATAGTAATAAAAGGTAATAATACTAAGAAACGATCTAATTTCTAAGATATTTAAGTATTTTATTTATTTAAAAATCTTAAGGACTTTAGCCTAATTAGGCTATCTCCCTTTTATACTATAGAAGTAGCTTATAATAACTATAAATAGTTAGTACTATTATAACTTTATTTTAGAAATAGTATAGCTAGCTAGCTCGATATTAACTAAAATTTAATTAATATTCTAGAGGTATTTATAAACGAATTATTAGATCCTAGGATAGTTAGTTAGGTACTTATTATTATAATAAGATCGCGGGTTTTTAATTACGATATTATTAATAAAAGTACTATAGTATTTTAGAATTAAGTTATAGAGAATGCGGGTTATAATCTAATAAAATTAGGCTATTAAATTTATTATTTTTATTAAGAAAGTATAGTATTTATATAGTCTAAGCAGAGTTAAGAAAGTTATTAAATCGTAGCTTTTTTTATTTAAAGAGATTTAATTATAATTAAAAAAGAAATTTAAAAAGGAGATAGGTTAATTTATAATAAATCTTTTTAAAAATTTATTAGCGTTAAGTAGTTACTAAGTATTTTAAAAAGTAATAGCGTTAACCTTAGTTACTAAGTTAATTAGCTAAAGACCGCTATTTTTTTTTATTATTAAGAACTAAGGGTTTTAATACGTAGTATAGCTTTTTTTAATAATACCCCGGGCGATATATTCTTAAATTACTTTAAAGGTTTTTAGTAATAGAGCTTTTAAACTTAGGATACTGCAATAGGGTAGGGCGATTAGTCCTAGTCTTTTTTTTTTTTAAAGCCGATTAAGTATAGGGACCTATAAGAGAGTTAATTAGAAAAAGATATAAGGAAAAGGGCCCCCGATTAGAAAGAGGAGCTTAGTAATACGGATTTTTATTTTAATTATATATATACTTTTTTAAGATCGAACTAGAGCCTTTTTAATAATTTATTTTTAAATATAATAATATAAAACGATTAAGAACTTTACTTTTTTAATTTAGTTAATATTACCCTCTTTTTTTAATTATAACTTCGTTAATTAAGGCTATATTAACCCGATTAAAGGAGGTATTTTATATTATGTTTATAAATATTAATAGTTCTTCTTAAGTACTATACTACGAAAGTCCTTTATACCCTATACTTTTTTAATAGTCTCCCCTTTTAAAAATCCCTTCCCTTTTTAAATAAGAGAATAAATAAAAAAAAGCCCGACTTAATTAGAGATAATTTAAATAAATAAATAAAAAAAAGCGGTATAATAATTAAGATAAATATAAGTAATAAAACTCTAATCGAAAGAAAGATTAGATAATTAAAATATAAAAACGAAGATATATAAAAAAGGCCTTCTTATTTAATAAAAGGGGGATATAATAGACCCCGATAAGCGAGCGAGATAAATAAGTAGAGAAATATACAGATATTTAAGACTAGATTAGGCCTAAATATAGATATTATAATAGTATAATAAAATAAATAACGAGTTAGAATTAGAACTAATAAAATACTTTAATAAGTATAATTAGTTATTTAATTAGACTATTCCTTATTAATTAATATAGCCCGGAGATTTAATAATAAACTTATTTAAAAGTACGGATACGTTAGACTAAGGGCGCTTAGAAAACTAGCTTTTAACTAGACTTATTAATAATTTCGATTAATATTACTATAGGCCTAATACGAAGTCTGATTAAAACTCTAGTTATAAGCTTAGTAAGGGCTAAGAAGGACGGCCTAAATTACGCTAATTAGGATAGAAGTTACGCTCTAGTTATTAAAACGGCTCCTCTTCTCTTTTTCTAAACTCTATTTAAAATAAATAAACTAATATAAAATTATTAAAATCCTAAATAAAATTAACGAACTATATTTTTAATAACCTCGGACTATAAATATAAATAACTAATACGTTATTTTTATTATTATTAATAACCCTTAGGACGTTTAATTATATAAGCCTAACCCTTCTATTTTAAATAAACTATTTATTAAACTAGCCTTTATAGTTTATTAAGACTTATAAACCGCGGAGTTATTTAATAATAAGAAGTCTATTTTTAGTAATAGATTTACTTACTAATTTAATTAAAAAAAGCTAGTTATAGCTTAGGTCGGGATAGATATTTTAATTAATACCCTCCTAAGTATTATTATTACTTAGATCTAAATAACCGCACTTTAAACTAAGGACTTTATAATTCCTTAGCCTAATTTAATAAAGAATATAAGGTTTTATAAAATACCGTTCCTTAGTTAAGAGGGGACTATAGTTTTTAAAAGTAATAATATTATAGACTTTTTAAAAAAGTTTAAAAACTAATGCGAGATTAGTAAGGTCCTAGACTAATTTAGGAGTAAACTTATTATATATATTATAAAAAGAGATTATTAAACTTTAGTTAAGGATGCGATCGGAGGACTACCCTAGGCCTAAGTTAAGAATTTCTTTTTAAAAAAGTATAAAAAATAGGATACTAACTACTTTTTAAATAAAAAAGAGTAGATTAAAAAAGTTACTAAAGGACTACTTATCTCGTTTTCTAATTTAAACTCTATTTAAGTACTATTTAGTAAGATTAATAATATAATTACTCTTACTAAATAATAAAACCTCTATATTATAACTAATAAGAGCTTAATTAAGGCTATATATAAGCGGTTCTACGCTAATATTATAAAAGAAGTAGTAGAGGAAGTTAGGGTTATTTTAAATAGCTTCGTTAGATTAACGAAGTATACGAAGTTTAAAGTAGGACTTCTTAACGTAATTATATATAAAAAGGAATATAGCTTACTTTTTATAAATAATTAGAGTTAACTTAAAACCTCGTTACGATCCCCTATTTTATAAGTATATAAAAATACTTAATATTAATATCCGAACTATTAATAATATTACTAGTTAACAATAGGGGCCTAGGTTACTTAAGTAGCTATTAATAATATTACTAATTTTAACTTAGTTAACGAAATAAGTAAGCTAAAGATCTATTAAAATAGTATTTATTTTTAAGGTCCTATTTATATATTTAATATAAGCGCTATGCGTCCTAATCGGCTCCTAATTATAAGACCTAGAGACTACTATTAGTATTACTAAAGTTTATATTATTAAATTATTAGGGATTGCGATTAGTATATTCTTAATAAAGATATTTATTTTATTATTTTAGCTTAGGGAGCTTAGTATTATAAAAAGCGCGATAGTTAAGAGCTTATAAAAAATATCCCCTTTATTATAGTTAAAAATGAAAAAAAACGTACGATTATTAATCGTATTACCCTTTTTCTCTATATAATAAATATATTAACTAAAGAAGATACTAAGCTTTTAGCTAAGTAGATTTTAAATTATTAAATTAGACTACTTTAATAAACTATACTTATACTTCTCTTAGCTAATTTTATAAGTATAATTAGATATATTTACGTAGTACGATTTAACTTAGGTTACTATAGCTAAGCGGACGTTTATACTATTTATAAAAAAAGACTACTTAAGAACTATACCTCGGTAATTACGTTATATTTTAAAAAGATATATAGGATTAATAAACCGAGCTAGCTTTTATAACTTAAAAAAAAACGGTTTTTTTTTCTAATTAAAAAAGGGAAATTATAAAAATTAATAATAGTAACGAGGTTTTTAAAATAATAGAAAACGTAACTCTTATATCTATTTTTAGGCCTTAGCTTATTAAAGTCCTAATTAGTACTCCTAATACTAGTACTTAAGGAACTTAAGAGCCTTTTTTTTATAAAACTTAGAAAATAATAATTATTAATTAGACCTACGACTTTAACCTTAGGGCTAAAATAAAAAAGCTAATAAAAAAGAGGTTCGAGGCCCCGATCTCGCTTTTTATAAACCTCTTATAAAAAATTATATTAAAATATTTTATAATAATAGTAACTTTAATACGTAATTAGGGGTACTTTAATACTAATAAGATCTTATTAAAAACTTTAAAGTCCTTAGTAAATTTAATAAAAAATAAGTAATAGTAAAAGGATATTAAGAATTTTTTTAATAAGTATAATTAGAACCTCTTTTTAAAGCCGAGCTATATAATTAAGATTAGTAGAGTTAGAGGCGCTAATCCGATTTTTAAGTTCTTAACTTTTATAATTTCGAACGCTTATTTCTAATTAGAAGTCTAAATATTTAATATAAATTAAGATAATAAGGGTTTAATAATTGTTATTATCCTAGATACTAGGGCGTAAGTTAATATCCTCTCGAAATAATATATTAAAAAAGTTAGTATTTTTTATATAATAACGAAGCTTTAAATATAAATATTTAAGTACGATCTAACTAGCTAAATAACTTTTAATAGCTTTTATTTTATAAACATATAGATTAATAAGTTTAAAATAACTACTTATTTTTTTATTAAGGACGAGCGAGAGACCTCCGATCTATTATTACTAAGTCTTTTATTTATATAAAATACTAAGCTATTTTTTAAATATAATAAGTCGATAATTATTACTTTAATTTATATTAAGAACGAGAGGTTAAAGATCCCCGTGGGGATAATTAAGATAAACGGTTTTTAAAATATAAAAAATATCTTACTCTAGTTTAAGTAATATATAGAGGAAGTTTTTAAATTAAAAAACTAAATATTAGTAATATAACCGGGGATATTACTAGTTTTAATAACCCCTATTTAAAATCTAAGCTAAAAAAAAACGAGCGTATTATAGCGGTCTTAGACTAAGGCTAAGCTGATTAAATTATAACTATAGTCGCGCTCTATATAATCTAGCTTTAAATTATATAAATTAAGAGAATAATAGTAGCTACTCGGGGTAAGGCTAGAAATAAACTAAATAAATTAGCTAACTAAGACGATTTATATTTTTTAATAAGAATACTTACTTCTTAACGAAAGGAGTTATATATTAAGTAACGAATTACGAAGTTAGAGTAAAAGGTATTAAAATAGTATAAGATAGCTAAAAAAGCCTTTTATAAAATTCCCCGTACTATAAAAACTAATATAATATATAAGAAAAAGGATTAAAAAGTTTAGCTAGTTAATAACGCGCCCTTTAATAAATCGATACTTAATAGTAATCCTTATTAAAAGCTTAAAAAACTTAAAAAGGTTAAAAATAAGTTATGAGACTAATTAGGCCCTTATAAAGATATTATTATACCTAAGTTCTCGGATATAGAACTAAGCTCTAGATTAATAAACGACTATTTTTAAGCTATTTTTAAGGATTATAACTATCTTTTATTTTATAAATAAGATCTTTTTAAATAAATACTCCTAAATTAAAAAAAAGTACTAATATAAAACTTCTTTAAATATAGCTATCTTAACCCTATAGTCGTACTACTATAATTAATTAAGATTATACCCTATAAGGCTTAGTAAATAAAGGGTATCCCGATCCTAAAAGCTCTATTATTAAAAGTTTTTAAAGTAATTTGAGAACGTATTACTTAGGGTATTATTAAAAAAAGCTATATTACGTATTAGAACCCCTAGTTCTTAATAATAAAAAAGGACAGTGGTCTTTAGCTAATTAACTTAATAACTAAGGTTAACGCTATTACTTTTTAAAACGCTTAATAACTAATTAACGCTAACAAGTTCTTAGAGGAATTTATTATAAATTAACTTATTTTTTTTTTAGATTTCTTTTTTAGTTATAATTAAATCTTTTTAAATAAAAAGAGCCGTAATTTAATAACCTTTTTAACTTTATTTAAATTATATAAATATTATACTCTCTTAATAAGAGTAATAAATTTAATAACTTAATTTTATTAGATTATAACCCGCATTCTTTACGACTTAATTTTAAAATATTATAGTACTTTTATTATTAATATTATAGTTAAAGGCCTACGATCTTATTATAATAATAAGTAATTAACTAACTATCCTGGGATCTAATAATTCGTTTATAAATACCTTTAGAATATTAATGAAGTCTTAGTTAACGTCGAGCTAGCTAGTTATACTATTTCTAAAGTAAAGTCGTAATAATACTAGCTATTTATAGTTATTATAAGCTACTTTTATAATATAAAAAGGAAATAGCCTAATTAGGCTAAAGTCCTTAAGATTTTTAAATAAATAAAATACTTAAATATCTTAGAAATTAGATCGTTTTTTAGTATTATTACTTTTTATTATTATTAAATTAAGTAATCTTTTTTTAAAATAGCCCCGTTATACTCCCTATTTAGTAAGAACTAATTTTTTAAATAAGGAGTACTATAAATCGAAGTTATAAAAATATTTAAAAAGGTAATTATTATAGCTCTTATTTTAGTTTTATTAAACTATAGTACTAAGGCTGGACGGATTATTTTTATAATAAACGCTAGTATTAAAAAATAGGGTAGTATATTTAGTTAGATTATTAATAATAAGTATATTATTACTTAATATAAGAGCGGGATATAGCGCGGGTTAGAGCTTAATTATAACTTTAAAAAGCTTAAAATACGAGGCGTTTTAATAAGCCTAAAGCGTTTTTATAATTATTTATTTAAGATTAACTTCTTATTAAAAACTAACGCCTAAGTCCTAGTTATTTAGATTAATAATATAGTAAATAACTTATTATTAATAATAATAATATACTAACTCTCTTAGATTAGACTTTTTAATTTTAAAACTAAGTATATTAATAAGAAGAAAAATATTATAAAAGATAGCTTTTTAAAAAAAACCCCTAGCTAATCTAACCTAGTTAAGGTAAAGCTTAATAAGGATATTAAGGACTTTATTAACGTACGAGTCTTATAAACACGAGTTATAAAGAACTTTTTTATTATAGCACATAGTTACGATAACGCTACTATTAATTAGATATAGGAAATAGATATTCTAGCTAATATACTAGTATTAAACGAATAATAGTCGGATTTTTTAAAATAAATTACTTATTTCTTTTTTATTTTAAAGAGGCTAGCCGGTATACTCTTTAATTAATTTAGACGTTTTAAGTAAATAGCGATACGATTTATTATATAAGATAAACTTTTATTTTAATAGGGGACGAAGACTTGTCCCTAACTTACTTAAGTAATTAATAATAAGCGCCGCTAAATAGACCTAATTAGCAAAGTATATAATAAGTCCGGGTATAAAGAACGAGAGGCTATATATTTCTATTTTATAAAACGATACTATTAGTTAGGAATATACGCTTAGACTCGGGAGCTAATTACGACTTACGAGGCTTATTAAAAAGCTAAATTATAATACTTTAATAACCCTTATATATTTATAGTTCCGATTTATAAACCTTTCTCTAAGGTCTATTTAAACGTTTAGTATATAAATAAATAAAAAGTTATTAAAGCGCGTTATAAGTTTATAAAATACTTAGAAACGCAGATTATAACGAACGCTATATTAAAGAATATTACGAAGGTTATTTAAGAAGATATTATTTATTACTATAGGATTTACGGTACTTTAATTATTAACGGGGGATAAGAAAATATAAGTACTATAATATAGTTTAATTAATAATACGGTACTTAGTAAAAAGTTATATTAGTTTATAACCCTTATACTAACGGGCTCTTTAAAAAAGGTTATTAACTTATTATATATATACTTCGTATTTAGTTAGATTAAGGAAAAAAAGATATTAGACTAATACTAGCTATAGCCCTTTTTATAAATAAAATAACTATTAGAGTATTATTAAGTTATATACTGTTCTATTTTATTTATAATTATTATATAACGACCTTAATTAAAAAAAGAATAGTAACTTAGAGGGTACTTAATTAAGAAAATATATATATAACGGATTAAGAAGTCTAAGCCCGATTACGAGCTTTTACTTTTTTAATAAATAACTAGGAAGCTATAGTTAATAAAGTCGCTCGATACTAAGCTTAAGCTTATAACTAATTTAACTCTTCGTATACCCTCCGATTAATAAAGTTATAAACTAGCGATCTAGTTCTTATTTTTAATATTTAATAAAAGAATAATATATTAATTTCTAAAAAACTTAATTATTATTAATAAGGACCTTTCTATATCTACTTAGCTATTCTAAACGGATCGTTATATTAACTAGAGACGCTTATTAATAAACTAATTATAAGAGCTATTTATATTAGTAATTAACTTAAAAAGTTCTTAAAGTTTTTAAAAAGCCTTTACTTATTACTTAATAAGTTTAATTTTTATAGAGACTTTATTTCTAACTTAACTAACTTTTTATTTTTATAAAATAATATAATTAACGCTACGATTCTATTTCTTAATTATAATAATAATATAATAAACTCTAGGGACGAAGATACTTAACTAACTATTAAATAAACCCGATCGTAAATAAGGGCCTCTCGAGAGGGCTAAATTACCCCTTACTACTACCGATCCTTAATATAAGCTATAAGTTCTTTTTATTTATTAAATATTATTTTATAAGGATATTATTAAATCTTATTAATTCTTTAGTTATCTTTTTATTTAGATCTAAAATAAAAAATGTAAAAAAATAATAAAAAAAAAAGAATTATTTTTTAATTATTATAATTAAAAACCTAACGACCTTACTTATTAATTATATAATTATATTAAAAAACCCTACCCCTCTTATTAAGTATCTAAGCCTAGTTTCTTATTTAATCGAGCCCGTTTAGTATCTAGCTTAGCTTATATAACCTCTTATTCTACTTATTTTATTTTAATATATTAATAACCCTCGCGAATTATAAATATATAGTTTTTAATAAAGTACGTAAGAGGGGCGTCTTTAAAAACGGAATCGTACTTATTTTCCTTAGTTTTAATAATATTAATCTAATTAGAGACTATATAAACTAAAGTCTTAACTCTCTCGATATTAATTAAGATTAAAAACGTTACCTTATTATTATTTATTATATAATAATAATAATAGCCTTATTTAAAGTTAGCTATAAACTAATTAATAGCCTACTAGTTATTACTCTTTTTAAAATAATATTTCTTATTTTTAAAATATATATAATTATTATATTAATTATTAAAGTAATTTAGGAGAAAAATATACTTAAAATAGGGGACTATCTTTTTAACTAGCTCCTTAGTATTAGAACCGATATATTTTTAAAAAAACCGCGTATAATAATTATAAAGTATAGTATTCCGAACGTTATAAGCCTAGATAAGTAAAGAATTAATAATAAGAGTTCGTTTACTTAATTACTAAGACAGAGGGCTAAAGTAATTAATATAATTATAATTAATAAAAGCCTAACGGCTCTATAAAAATAATCCACTTATAATACTTAAATTATAAACGTACTTCTTAATAACGTTCTAATTCGTAGTTAATTACTAAAACTTCTAAGCTATTTTTCTTTTAGTATACTTATTAACCTAAGGATTTATAATATAAAATTTAGTATAAAGCTCTTTAGCTAATCTAAAAAGAGTTAACTAATTAATAGTTTTAAAAATCTAAAAAAGAATAATATTAAATTAAGATAAGGATTAAAAAGATTAGTTAAGGTAGTACTTATTATAATTTACTTTTTATTAACCTCTCGAAACTTATAGCCCTAAGTTTTTTAAAAATAAACCTTCTTAAGAGCGGAGGAGGAATATTACTAAGGCCGGACGTTACGACGAGTAGTTTTAATAATCTAATACGTATTATTAATAACCGAAGTATTAAATATAATAAGTAAGTAAATTATATTATTAAGAAGAAAAAAGACTAAGTAGAAAAAGATAATTATAATTAAGAAGCTATTATTTAAGAGAAAAAATAAAAAGCGATAGAAGAATTAAAAAAGGGTATTTATATACCCCCCCCTAGATCCGGGGTATTAAAAAGGAAAGTACTATAGGCCTCTTAGCTAATTAGTACTAAATTATAGCTACTATATAAAAAAAAAAAAGAGTAAATTATAAAATCGGGGCCTTTTTATTATTTATAATATAGTACTTTCTTTTTTAATTAATAAAGGCTGCCCTCGCGATTAGTATAAAAGGGTAGCTTTTTACTCAGTTACTTAACTTTTCTTTCTTCCCTCTTTAATTACTTCTTTATAACTATTACTAATTAAACCTTTTTTAATTTTTACTTTTTAATTTACTATATAAATACTAACCTAGCGATTTATAATAACCTCTTTATTTCTTATCTCCCTTTTTAAGCTAGATAATAAAAAGAATATAGCGTAAATTTAGGGCTTAATTATAATAAAGAACTTTAAAAACGATATTAAATACTAACTAAGAAAGTAGAATTTAGATAGATATATTACTTTTAACGAGACTAACCCTAGGACTATAACGAATACTAAGGACTTTTAATTTATTAATTTTAATACGAATTATTAATATAAAGCGTATACTAACTATTACCTAAACTTAGTACCTAAATAAACTAGTTTTCTCTAAATAATCCTAACCCCTCGTAAAATCGACTTTTCTAATTAGCTTAGTATAGGGGACGTACTTCCCTTTTTTAATTAGCGCCCCGAGGCTTTTAAGGGTTTAAAAAACTAAAAGATTTAAATAAATTAAACTTATTATAAGGTAATAGAGATCTTAACTAATTATTATAATTTTTAAAAACGCTTATTATATAAAGATTAGATTTAAAAATATAAAATCGGATTCGTAATAAAAATTATAATATAAGACCTTACTCTAATACGTGATATAGTTATAATTAAAGAGGGATAGGAGAGTATTTTTAAACTAAATAAGACCCCTACCCTAATCCCTTAAACTTAAAAAACTATATAAAAAATTAGGACTTTAGTATACTTAGTAATCTTCCCTTTTTATATTAATAATCCGGGCTATTTTATAAAAATAATTATTAATTAATAAGATAGTATAGTTTATTAATACGATCCGAAATAGGCTCTTAAGTATTTAAAGAGAATATTTATAAATAATATCTAAGTACTAAAGGCTTTTTATAGCTAGATCTATATACCTCTTTATATTTAATAACTAATTAATATAAGCGTTTACATAGTCCTTATAGTATAATAACTAGGTAAATAGAAATACGGTCTATATATACTTAAATAGTTTTATAACGCAGTCTAATATAGCTAACTTAACTTAACTTATAATACGTATTAAATAACTTATAAATACTTTAAATTATTTAATAATAAGCTTTATATAGTTTAGATTTAGTAAATTAGCTACGAGTTTTAATACGATAGTTATTACTTTTTTAATATAATAAGACCTTTTTTAAAAAGGTTTTTTAATAAAATAATAAATAATTAAAACTTTAAAAGTAGGCCTTATACTAACTTAAATAACTCTAATTATACTATAATTAATACTCCTAAAGTACTAACTCTTTAAAAATCTAGTTCTTACTTACTTAGTTTTAAGTTTATTAACTAAGATTTAAGAATTTATAACCCCCATAATTATAACTATTATACTCTTATTAATTTTATATATTTTAAAAAAACGTATAGAATAATTAAAAGCTTTAAATAAGAACTTATTATTTTTAAAGAGTTATTTTTATTATCTTAATTTTTAAAAATACTAAAAAGTACTTAAAGATCTATAATAAATAGCGACCCTAATTAAACTCCGTAAATAATTAAACTAATAAAAGCTACTAATTAGTATTTAAATATTATTATTAGTAATTAATTTATATATCTAATTAATATTCCTAAGACCCGTCGAGTTATAAAGTTTTTATTAAATATATTACTACTTAAGTTATTATTACGCTTTAGCCTAGTTTTTAATAAAGCTAGTCTAAGTAATTAAGGAGGTAATTTTTTAAATACTCTAGTTAAGGACGGGGATAGGTTTATTATAAAAACTTTAATTAAAATACTAAGGGTTTAGTTAAAATAAGAAGTTATTAAGCGCACGCTTTTTAAGTACGATCGGGCTATATAAGAGAATAATAAATATTAGTATTAAGAACTAGCTAAGTTTTATTAAGATTTTTTATAACGTTATAATATATATATAAATAAAACTAATATTAATAAGAATATAAAGGAATAATAAGTCGATTAGTATAATAACCCGATTATAAAAGCTATATATATAACTCTAGTTTATACTCTTTAAATATTATTATTAATAAAAAAATTTAGAGAGGATTAGGCTAATAAAAGTTAAGATCGGGAAATTACTAAGAAAGATTAGAATAAGAACTAAGTAAAGTTAGTAAAAAAAGTAATAAAAGCGGAGGAAGTAAAAAAAGTAATTATAAAGAAGAAGGATAAGTAAAAGGCTTAATATAATTAACTATATATAGTAACTAAAATTAATTTAAAATAATTTCTTTTTATAAAAGATTAGAAAAGAAGAAATTAGGGGATAATTAGAATAGGGTAGAGTAATTAGTTTTAGTCTTTTTTTTTTTAAAAAACTAATTAAGTATAAGGACTTATAAAAGAGCTAATTAGAGAGAAATATAAAAAAAAGGGCCCCTAATTAAAGAGAGGAGCTTAGTAATACGGATTTTTATTTTAATTATATATATACTTTTTTAAAATCGAACTAGAGCTTTTTTAATAATTTATTTTTAAATATAATAATATAAAATAATTAGGAACTTTACTTTTCTAATCCGGTTAATACTACCCTCTTTTTTTAGTTATAACTCCGTTAATTAAGGCCGTATTAACCTGATCAAAGGAGGTATCTTATATTACTTTTGTAAATATTAGTAGTTCTTCTTAAGTACCGTACTGCGAAAGTCCTTTATACCCTATACCTTTTTAATACTTTTTATTTACTAAGCCTTATAGGGTATAGTTTTAATCAATTATAGTAGTACGACTATAGGGTCGAAATAGTCGTATTTAAAAAAGTCCTATATTAGTACTTTTTTTTAATTAAGGAGTATTTACTTAAGGAGATTTTGTTCGCAAAGTAGGAGATAGTTATAATTTTTAAAAATAGCTTAGAGGTAGTTATTTATTAATTTAGAGCTTAGTTCTATATTTAAAAACTTAAGTATAATAATATCCTTATAGGGGCCCGATTAGTTTCGTAGTTTATTTCTAACCTCTTTAAGTTTTTTAAGCTTTTAGTAAGGATTATTATTAAGTATTAATCTATTAGAGGGCGCGTTATTAACTAGCTAGACTTTTTAGTTTTTTTTTCTATATATTATATTAGTTTTTATAGTACAGGGAATCTTATAGAAGGCTTTTTTAACTATCTCGTACTATTTTAATATATTTTATTTTAGCTTTATAATTCGTTATTTAATATATAACTCTTCTTATCGAGAGGTAAGTATTCTTATCAAGAGATATAAATTATTTTAATTAGCCGATCTATTTAGTATGTTTTTAGCTTTGCCCCGAATAGCTATTATTATTTTCCTAATCTATATAATCTAAGGCTAGATCGTATAGAGTATAATTATAGTTATAATTTAATTAGCTTAGCCTTAGTTTAAGACCGTTATAATATACTCGTTTTTTTTTAATTTAGATTCTAAATAGAGGTTATTAAAACTAGTAATATCCCCGGTTATATTATTAGTAATTAGTTTTTTAATTTAAAAACTTTTTTTATATATTACTTAAGCTAGGTTAAGATATCCTTTACGTCTTAAAAACCGTTCGTTCTAATTATTTTTATAAGGATCCTTAGCCTCGCGTTTTTAATATAGATTAGAGTAGTAATTATTAACTTATTATATTTAAAAAATAGCTTAGTATTTTATATAAATAGAAGACCTAATAGTAACGGATTAGAGGTCTTTTACTCGTCCTTAATAAAAAAATAAGTAGTTATTTTAAATTTACTAATCTATATATTCGTAAAATAGAAGCTATTAAAAGTTATTTAGTTAGTTAGATCGTACTTAAACGTCTATATTTAAAGCTTTATTATTATATAAGAAATACTAGCTTTTTTAACGTATTATTTTAAGAGGATATTAACTTATACCCTAGTATTTAGGATAATAACGATTATTAAACTTTTATTATTTTACTTTATATTAAATATTTAGATTTTTAACTAGAGGTAGGCGTTCGAGATTATGGAAGTTAGGAGCTTAGAAGTTAGACTAGCGCCTCTAACTTTACTAATTTTAACTATATAGCTTAGTTTTAAAAAGAGGTTTTAGTTATATTTATTAAAGAGATTTTTAATATCCTTTTACTATTACCTATTTTTTATTAAATTTACTAAGGATTTTAGAGCTTTTAATAAGATTTAATTAATATTAGAGTATTTTTAATTACGTATTAAAGTTATTATTACCGTAGTATATTTTAGTATAATTTCTTATAAAAAGTTTATAAAAAGCGAGATTAGGGTTTCGAGTTTTTTTTTTATTAGTTTTTTTACCTCGGCCCTAAGGTTAAAGTTACGGGTCTAATTTATAGTTATTATTTTTTAAGTTTTATAAGAAAAAAGTTAAGGTTCTTTAAGTATTAGTATTAGGGGTACTAATTAGGACTTTAATAAGCTAGGGCTTAGAAATAGATATAAAGGTTACGTTCTTTACCGTTTTAAAAGCCTCGTTATTATTATCGATTTTTATAATTTCTTTTTTTTAATTAGAAAAAGAAACCGTTTTTTTTTTTAGGTTATAAAGGCTAGCTCGGGCTATTAATTTTATATATTTTTTTTAGAATATAACGTAGTTACTAAGGTACGGTTCTTAAGTAGTTTTTTCTTACGAATAGCATAGACGTCTACTTAGCTATAGTAACCTAAGTTAGGTTATACTACGTAGATATATTTAATTATATTTATAAAATTAGCTAAGGGAAGTATAAGTATAGTTTATTAAGGTAGTCCGATCTAATAGTTTAGAATCTACTTAGCTAAAAGTTTAGTATTTTCCTTAGTTAATATATTTATTATATAAAAAAGAAGGGTAATATAATTAGCAATCGTACGCTTTTTTTTATCTTTAATTATAATAAAAGGAATATTTTTTATAAGTTTATAACCGTTGCGCTTTTTATAGTACTAAGCTTTTTAAGCTAAAATAATAAGATAAGCGTCCTTATTAAGAGTATACTAATCGTAATCCTTAATAATCCGGTAGTATAAACTTTAGTAATATTAGTAGCGGTCTCTAGGTCCTATAATTAGGAGTTAATTAGGATATATAGTGCTTATATTAAATATATAAGTAGGACCTCGAGAGTAAATACTATTTTAATAGATTTTTAGCTTACTTATTTTATTAGCTAGGTTAGAATTAATAATATTATTAATAGCCGCTTAAGTAACCTAGGCCCCTATTATTAGTTAGCGATATTACTAGCGGTTTAGATACTAATACTAAGTATTTTTATATACTTATAAAATAGGGGATTATAACAAGGTTTTAAGTTAACTTTAATCGTTTATAAAAAGTAGGCTATATTCTTTTTTATATACGATTATATTAAAAAATCCTACTTTAAACCTTACGTATTTTATTAATTTAATAAAGCTATTTAAAATAACCCCGACTTCCTCTATTACTTCTTTTATAATATTAATATAGAACTACTTATATATAGCTTTAATTAGGCTTTTATTAATTATAATATAGAGGTCTTATTATTTAATAAGGGTAATTATATTATTAATTTTAGTAAATAGTACTTAAGTAAAGTTTAAGTTAGAAAACGAGATAGGTAGTCCTTTAATAACTCTTTTAATTTACTTTTCTTTTTTTAAAAAGTAGTTAATATTTTATTTTTTATACTTTTTAAAAAGAAATCCTTAACTTAGGCCTAGGGTAGTCCTCTAATTACGTTTTTAATTAGAGTTTAATAATCTCTTTTTATAATATATATAATAAGTTTACTTCTAAATTAGTCCGGGACCCTACTAATCTCGTACTAATCCTCGAACTTTTTTAAAAAGTCTATAATATTATTATTTTTAAAAACTATAGTCCCCTCTTGACTAGGAAATAGTATTTTATAAAACCCTATATTTTTTATTAAATTAGGCTAAGGAATCGTAAGGTATTTAGTTTAAAGTATAGTTATTTAGATTTAGGTAGTAATAGCACTTAAGAGGGTATTAATTAAAATATTTATTCTAACCTAAGCTATAACTAGCCTTTTTTAATTAAATTAATAAATAGATCTATTATTAGGGGTAGGTTTTTTATTATTAAACGACTCCGTAGTCTATAAGTCTTAATAAACTATAAAGGCTAGTTTAGTAAATAGTTTATTTAAAATAAAAGGGTTAGGTTCGTGCGACTAAACGTCCTAAGGAGTACTAATAGTAGTTAAAATAACGTATTAGTTATTTATATTTATAATTTAAAATTATTAAAAATATAGTTCGTTAATTTTATTTATAATTTTAATAGTTTTATATTAGTTTATTTATTTTAAATAGAGTTTAGAAAGAGAAGAGAGGAGAGGAGCTATTTTACTAACTAGAGCGTAGCTGTTATCCTAATTAGCGTAATTTAAGCCGTTTTTTTTAGCCCTTACTAAGCGTATAATTAGAGTTTTAATCGGACTTTATATTAGGCTTATAGTAATATTAATCGAAATTACTAATAGGTCTAGTTAAAAGCTAGTTTTATAAGCGCTCTTAGTCTAACGTATTTATATTTTTAAATAAGTTTATTATTAAATCTCTAGGCTATGTTAATTAATAAGGAATAGTTTAGTTAAATAACTAGTTATACTTATTAAAATGTTCTATTAGTTCTAATCCTAACTCGTCGTTTATTTTATTATATTATTATAGCGTTTATATTTAGGCCCGATTTAGTCCTAAGTATTTACGTATTTTTCTATTTATTCCTTTTACTCGTTTATTAAGGTTTATTATATTCCCCTTTTATTAAATAAGAAGCCCTTTTTTATATATCTTCGTCTTTATATTTTAATTATTTAGTTTTTTTTTTAATTAGAGTCCTGCCGCTCGTATTTATTTTAATTATTATATTACTTTTTTTTATTTAGTTATTTAAATTATTTTTAATTAAGTTAGGCTTTTTTTTATTTATTTTTTTATTTAAAAAGGGAAGGGATTTTTAGAAAGGGAGATTATTAAAGAGGTATAGGGTATAAAGGACTTTTATAGTACGGTACTTAAGAAGAATTATTAATATTTATAAAAGTAATATAAGATGCCTCCTTTAATTAGGTTAATACGGCTTTAATTAATAGAGTTATAACTAAGGAAAGAGGGTAATATTAACTAGATCGGAAAAGTAAAGTTCTTAATCGTTTTATATTATTATATTTAAAAATAAATTATTAAAAAAGCTCTAGTTCGATTTTAAAAAGGTATATATATAATTAAAATTAAAATCCGCGCTACTAGGCTCCTCTTTCTAATCGGGGGCCTTTTTTATTTATATTTTCTTCTAATTAGCTCTCTCGTAGGTCCCTATACTTAATTAGTTTTAGAGAAAAGAAATACTAGGACTAATCGCCCTATCCTATTTTATTAATATTACTTTTTTATTTATAATTTAGTAAATATAGATCTTTTTATAACTATATATTATATTTATATTACGAAGTATAAAAGTAAAAGTTTAGAATTATAGAATTAATAAGTCTCGGAAGCTATATAGAGCGTATTAGAATTTACTTATTTTATTAGTAACCTTATATCCTTTTAAGAGTTTAATAATAATTAGTTTTTTATTCTTAATAAGCGTATTAAAGAGTGCGTAAATAGTATTATATTAGTTAGTTCTAAGGTCGAATTAAGTAGTTATTATTATTATAAGCCTAAAGGCCTTTATAACGAGTATTAAAGCGTATGTATTTTATAAAGGGTTAAGTAGTTATATATCCCCCCTTGTATATATACATACTTACCTTTAGTTTATAAACCTTATTATTAACGTTATACTTATAAATATATACTTATTTTAATAAAAGTGGGCTCCCTTATTTAGAATTACGGTCAATTTCTTTTTATATACTAATATTTCTTAGCTTTTTTATTTTTATATTTATAATATTTCTAAATAGTTCTTATAACTATTATAAGAGATATTTAATATTACTAAACTTCTTTAGTAAGTTCTAAAAATTAACTTTAATAAGTCGGGGTTTTTAAACTCTTTTAAAGCGCTCTAAATAGGTCCTATAAACTACTCTTTTTATTACTTAATAAAGTATTATATATTCTATATTACTTTTTTCTATAGCTTTTTACTAATTACGTATAAAAATAAAACAAAAGTAGTCCTAGTAATAGTTATAATAATCACTATTTTTTATATTTAAATATTAGAGCGTTATATAAATACTATTATTAAAGCGTTATAAAGGTCTATAAGTCCGGTTTAAATATCTAGGACTTAGTAGAGCTTTACTTAGTACTTAATAAAGTAGTTTTTATAAACTTTATTCTTATATAATATTAGAGGTTTATTTTAAAGGTTCTTTATTAACGTTAACTTTAGTATTAAAAATTGCTTTTTTATAATTAGTACTTTGTTTACTACGTACTTTAGCGTTTTATTAAAAACTATTAAGAATTAAAGGCTTAAGAACTTTTATAGTATATATAAACGCTCGTAGAGAGGACTATAAACTATATAAAACTATTTATAACTTAATTATTATACCCCCTTCTTTACCCCTACTCCCGAGCTTACGTAAGGGGGTTATTTTAGGAATTAGTAACGATAATAAAACTATAATAGCCTTTTTAATTTTATTAACCATACTTTATAATATACTTATTAATTACTTAGCATCCTAAATAATTAAAAATCTAATAATAATACTATCCTTAATTATAGAGTTATTTTTAATATTAGTATTTTTAAAGTCTAAATCTCCTTCCCCGAGTACTTAAACTAACTTATTATTAATATTAAAAAGTTCTTATAGCTCTTAAATTACTAAATTTACTTACTTATTTATAATAGCTTACTCCTCGTATATGGGATTATAAAAAACTTCTTTATTAAGCTTATTATTTTTCGTAATAAATACTTACTCGAGCGCGGGTACTTAGATTTTATATAGGTTATACGTTTTTAGTATGTATTTAACTAAGTATCCTATATACTTATAAGGAAGTACTTTAAACTCTTTTTAATATATACCTCTTTTATAATCTTTATAAAAAGGGTATATATAATAACTATATATATAAAGATTACTAAAATACGGGGTTATTAGTTTAAAATCCCGTACTTAGTAACTTATTTATTACTAACGTTCATACTACTTTTACTAATTAATTTCTATTATAATAAGCAAATCTCTATTATTAGCCTCCTATAGAGTAATATTATAAATAAAAATTATTATTAATACTATTTTATCTTATAAATCCGTAGGGAGGTTTATAAAAAGGCGTGTTTTTTAAACTTTAGTAATTACTAGTTAACCTACTTTTTTTATATTACTTATAGGTTCTTTTATATATAAAAATAGAAGCTCTATTCCGATTCTTAGCTCGCTATATTATATTTTATATATATATTTAATATTAGTAATTAAGAGGGCGGTCTTATTATTATTTTTAAAAAACTAAATTAAAGTCCCTTTTTAATAATAAATCGCTACTTTAAAGCTCTAGAGTACGAAAAGTACTTCCTCCTCTATTTTAGTTTTTTTAAGAAAAAAACCCTAAGCTACTTTATATATTTATTCAAAACTATAAGTATATACTATTATTTATTAAAAAAATAGCTCGAACTAAAATAGATTTTAATATATATAGTACTATAGCCGTGAGGCTCTTTTTAAGGGTAGTCCTCTTGAGATTACTAACTTAGCCTCGGATAATATATATATTTTATACTTAATTTATAATAAAAATTTAATATATATATTATAAGTCTTATATAATAATTAATAAAAAGTATTAAGTCTGAGATATCCTATTTTAAAATACTATAAGAGCGCGTTATTAAACTTTTTATAAGTACGTTAATACGAGCAACGGAATTTTCCTTAGCTAATAAGTAATATAATACTAACTAAGCTCTATAAAATATACTTAAGGGTTACGAAAAAAGGGTAGGATTAAAAGAGCTTATATTTAAAAAGAACTAGGTTATTTTTTTAAATAAGCTATTTTTTAATAGTACTTTTTTAAAGCGTTCCTTATTATAAAGTATAATTTAGACTATAGTACTAAAGTATACTTCTATTTAATAAAGTTTTTAAGATTATATTAATATAAAATTCCCTTAATATAAGCGACGTTTTAAAACTTTAAGTCGCAAGTTCCCTTCCCCTTAGGGCCGTTTAAAACGCCCTTTATAATACGAGTACCGTATATAGTAATAAGTAGTATAATAGTTCTTAATTTAATATAGTTATTATTACTAAATAGTACATAACTCTTAAGTTTAAAAAGGCTCTTATTATTAACTAAATATATTATTTTATAACTATCTATTACCGTATTTTAAAATAGAGGATAAGCGCTACTTATAAGGGTACTAAAAATTACGTTTACCTCTAAGTCCTAACCTTTTATAAATATAGTAACTATATAGCCCTCGTTATAGTTTATTAATAAGCTCGCTTTAAATTAGTTAGAGAATCTTTTTAAAAACCTAGGTTTTTTAGGGGTTCTATCGTTTTTTAAGTATTTAACTTTTTTAAGCTTATTATAAAGTAATTTCTATTTATTTATTTTAATAATAATAAGGACTTTTTTTACTTAGCTCTTTAGTATTTATATTAGTAACTTATTAATATTTCGGCTTATAAGTACTTATTCTAACTTTTAATACGCCGTTAGCTCTTATAAGTATATATAATTATAAGGGTATATAATATTATCTTTATTATTTACGTCGTTAGCTATATTAAAACGTTCTATAAAAATAAAATAACCCCCTCTTTATCCTAAAAGTCGCTTAGTATATGCGTCCTAGGTTACTAAGCTCAATATATACGTAATTTCCTCAAGTGTCTTAGTGTTCGTTCTAAAAGTTATTAACTTATTAAGAGTCTCGTATATATATTAGCCCTATATAAGGTTAAATCTAAACTTAACTATAATTAAAAAAATTAAATATAGCGATCTCTTTATTAATTTTTAAAATATTATACAATTTAGCTTGAAAATAAGTAAATTATTACTCCTTATATTAGCGTTATAAGTTAACTCTAGTCTTCGCTTTATTAAGAACTTATTAGTATTTATTTTAAATTATATTCTTAACTACTATTTTAGAGGGCTAAAGTTCTTATTTTAGTTATTTAATAAGTCGTTATATACTAAACTTAAAGCCGTCCTTAGTAGCTTTTTAAAATACGTATTTATAAAGAGTCGCGTTAACTAATTTTACTAATTACTAAGTAAGGAGTTTAATATACGTATTAACTATATTACGTTCTTAAGCCTTAAGTTATTCGTATTTAATATTAAGCTCTTATTATTTCTAAATACTCTCGAGTATATAAATCCTTTTTATAAGTATAGTATAAGAATAGATTTATTTATATAAAGTAAGTAATAAAACTAGTTTTATAAAAAAAAACCTAGCTTAGTCTTATAAGTTACTTATATTTAAAGAAGTTAAAAGAGTTATATTAAGAGTTAGATTTAGAAATTATTAATAAAGGATTTTTTAATTTCTTTAGTTATACTTAAATACTTTATAACGTACTTAATAAGCATATAGCTCTTTTTTATTATAAATTAAGATTAATTATTTAAATTTAGAGAGTAAAATAAGCGTTATAAAAAGGTTAAGGAGTACGTTAGAGTTTAGAGCGTCTAAGTTAACGTACTTTTAAACCCCTATACCCTCGCTTATAATATAAAAAGCGTTAAACTATTTAATCTAACTATTATAGTTAGTTAACTTAGCTTAGGCTAAAGTAAGTACGAGTATATTAGTTATTTTAAAAAAAATTATAGGAATCGTATTAATAAGTACCTTATTATAGTATAGGGTCTTAACTAAGAGCTAGGCTTATAATTATTACGAGTTATAGTATATAGTAATAGGTATATAGAGTATAATAAAAGTAATTTAATTATTAAAATAAAAATAGATAAAAGGAAAAGGTCTATATATACGATATCTAAGATAGATACGTGATTTAGTACGTGACGGGCACTTCGTGAGATACGGATTACGTAATAAGAAGAGCTTCTTAGACGGTGTCGGATCGGAAGTCTAATTCGACCGCGGCATTTAGTCGATCGACGTAGGGGCTAATTAGGGGCCCTATTTAGGATTATCGTAGTTAGCCTAACCTACGGTTAGAACCTCCTTTTTATATTTAATACGTAGAAATTTATATAGTTAAATTAATCTCTTTATTAACCTACAGTTCGAACTAATTCTCTTATAAAAGGGAAACCTATACTAATTAATAGTTAAATTCTATTATTATAAATTAATAAAGTATCTTACTATATAAAAAAGACGACTTTTTAATACTATACGGGATAAGAGATTTATACTAATTAACCTTATAGAAGTAAATAAAAAAGGAGGCGATTCTTAAATACCGTACGGAATTAAGTAATCGTAGACTTTTACTACTTACGAGAGGTCGACGTTTATTATATTAAACTACGTTAATTAACGGAACCGCTTAAGTAATTAGTATTTTACTATCGCCTTAAGTAGCTCTTTTTACTAAATAACTTTATTATAGCCGGCCCGCGATTAGAAATTAACTAGCCGAATTAGTAAAAGGAATTATTAGCGAGCGATAATTACTTAATAATAATTAGGCTATGAAAAAAACTACTTAAAAAAATATAAAATAGGGTACCGAGGAGCTATAAGAAGAAAATCTCTAAGGTATTTAACCTTATTAAGTGCGAGTAATAAGTAGTATTTTTAATAAGTCTTTAAGGCCTACAATTTTATAAAAAAAGGGGGGGGCTTAACTTTACTAACTATACTTAATAACTTATACAGATCTTTTACGAGCTACTTAGTATTTATATTTAATTATTTTTATAAAATACTGCCCTAGAGGAGGTAGGTTAAGAAAGGAAGCTATTTAGAAGTTATAGAGAATATGAGGCTTAAGAGGTTAGAAGTATACGGAATAACGGAAATCGGTAATTAGTAGAGATTACGAGACTAATTACTATATCTTTTTATAATAATATAAACGTTTATTATTATTATTAAAAAAAGGGGCTATTAAAACCTACTTTTTTATCCTAGATAAAAAGGAGGTCTTAGTAAGTATAATAGCTAGTAATTTAAAAAAGTAATAGTAGTTACTAAAGATAATAAAAACGAGAATAATAGTAAGATAGCGAGAGGAAGTAAGAATCTCTTAGACTCTAATAAATTCGTTAAATAATAAAAGCACGGGCTTATTATAGCTAATACGCAGATTAGATATATCCTTATTAAGATCAAATATATTAATAATTATTAATATAGGTATAAACTAGAGTACGACCCTTAGTAAGTTAGTATAAAGAAAAAGAAGAAAAAACCCGATCCTAGATAAAATCCTAATCCTTTATAAGTAGGTAAATATTAACTTAGATTATTAAGGAACGTAGATATACTAGATCGTAAATTAACTTAATAATAAGTAAATTAACGTAGTATTAATCTATTTAACTAAGGTTTATAAAAAAAAGGGGCTATAGGGGTAACCCTTATTCTATAAGATCGTAAACGACCTTAGTTATTAACTAAACGAATAGTTTATAAGAATAAGCCTAGGAATTATAAAAGTAATTAATAGATTCCTTTATAGGCAAGGGGTATTATTAACGTAATTATAATTATAAGAGCTATATAAAATCTTAATAACGACGATTATAAAAGAGGAATTTATATTATAGAACTAAGTATAAGTTAATAAAGCGTATAATCGCTTTAACGAATTTAAAAAAAGGGTAAACGACGTAGATTTCTTCCCTATAATTACTAATAGTAATTTATTATTATAAAAAGATATATAAAGGTAAAATATTATACTATAAGTCTAATAATCGATAATTCTACCTATTTCGATCTATAGTTCGTCGTTACTATTAATTTAAAATTCGGCGCTAATTAGCTAATAGGAAAGGAGATAGACGACCTAAAGTTATTAATAGTACGTAGAGACGTAGGGATCGTATATAGATATTAAAAATCTAATAATAAATATAAAGTAATTTATAGACCTTAAAAAGATCTTTTTAAAAGAGAAATTATACTCTAGAGGGAAGTATAAGGTTTTATAAAAAACCCTAACGATGTTTTATAATTATTATAAAAAGGTCGGGATTAGAGAATACTAGTACTATTCGGTAATTAATATCGTACTTATAGGCAAAGCCTCTAATTATTACTACGAGGCGGTGCGTAATTTTAATTAAAACGACTTTTTTAGTATTATTAACGTAATCCGAAGCTGCTTCGAGATTTATAATAAGAATCTAGAGCTCCTATCTAAGCTATAAATAATTTTTTTTATATTTATAGCTAGGATAATAAAGAGTAAATTGCGAATAGAAATTTTTAAAAAGCTTATTAATCGAATTAATAAGCTAGTGAAAACCTAGCTAAATAAGGGGATTAATAAGTAAAAAGTCGGATATTTTTATACTATAGTTTAACGCGTATTAGAAATAAAAATAACCTTATACTAAGTACCCGAAGATTACGAGACGCTCTATTCGAGGCTAAAATCTAGTTTTAATATTAAAATAAGAATACCGTACTAAACCTATTTCTAAGTATACGACGGCCCTTATTAATAATACTAAGTCGATCGAACGTATAATAAGAAAAGAAAAAAAGCTAAGTATAGTAATTGCTAATAGGGAGGACTAGATTCGTTAAATAAGTAGAGATTTAACCCGTAAATAAGGTAATATAAAAAGTAGTACTTTATTTATAAAAAGGATAGATATTAGTTAAGTAACTATTTCAAAAAAGAATATACTAAATTATATAAATAGTATCGAAGGTCGAGGGTAGTAGAAGGTAAAACTAGCCCTAATCGATTTAACTAATTCCTCGTAATATATAAGGGTATATCTAGGGGCACAGAACCTAGTATAAGCAACTAAATTAACGGCCTAAAGTATCCGCTAGGAGATTTAAAAAATAAGGAAGACCTTATACCCTATACTAACGAATTAGATTATAATAAAGTTAACGATATTAACTACTCTTTTTTTACCCCGTTAGCTTCCGGAGGATATATAAAAATAAATAAATAAAAGGTAGTAGAAGCTCTTAATAAGTAGGCTTTTCTCTATAAATAGTAAGGGAAGGTCCCTTAGGTAATAAATACGGAGGTAGTTAGAAAGGTAAATCTAATAATACCGGATTTACCTCTCTTAATAACTAAAGAAAAATTAGGTACTAAGTAATTATAATAGTAGCTAGGGGGGTCCTTTTTATATTACCTAAATTACTTAAATACTAAGCTCGTATAAGTATTCTATATAAGTAAAAAGTATAGCTTAGAAACTTTCTAAAGGATTATCCTAGACACTAGGGTATTATAATAGTTAATAAGAGGAAAGGGGTAATTCTAAGCGCTATAAAAAATTGCGCTAATAATACTTAATATATTAATAGCGGGTATTATAAGGATTAGCTTCGGCCTAGGTAAAGAAATCGTCGCCCTAGGTATAGTAAAAGTCGAGACGTACTTCGGAACAATAACTTTTTATATTTTACTTATTAATACGCTATTTTTCTTATATTTAAAAAATATAAATCGACTAAGTATTATATTTAATAATACGAGGAATAGAATCTTTAGTAATAAGTACTTCGAAATAGTCGAACGACGATAGGGGTACGCGTTTATAAGGCTTACTAATAATATAAAGTTAATTAATTACCTAACGGAAAGTGAGCTTAAATAATTATACCGAAGATTTAACTACCTATTAGTTACGAAGCTATATAACTTCCTAAAGCGATTAAGTAATAATAATATTAAAATAGGGGTACTAAAGTAGTTAATAAAAGTGTACTACTAATATTAAATAAATGCACAGAGCCTACGTAAGTTTAAATTTAAATTGCGTAATAAGCTTAACTTTAATTAAGAAAGTATTATTAATATTTTCTATTTAAATAATCGGCCAGTCTTATACGTAATTAACGTAGCTATATCCTTTTAAATAGGGTAATTCTTCTAGAATTTATAAGTAAAAACGGTGTGGGTAGCCCTATAAAAAAGCTAGATCGATATATACTAAAGTTTATTAAATAGTATTAGAACCGATACTAATACTAGCTTTAAGTTAGTAAAATTTAGGGAGAATGCGACGGCCTATAGTATATAACTAAAAGTCGTGCCCGTTAAAGCGTACTATAGTATTAAAAAGGTAAAAAGGGTATACTAGTAGCTAAAAAAAGTATTTAGAATTATTAAAAAAGAAAATCTAGATTTTACTAAAGACGAATGTCTTTAAATAGTACTTAAATACTATAATAATATTATAGGGCCTAACGGGCTTATACTAACGCTTCTCGTATTTAGAGTATATTTAAAAACGACCTTAGCCTTGTTGTTATTACTAAATATAAGCTAACGAGCCCGAGTAATTAAAAAAATAATACGGGTACTATGCGAGGTAAGTATAAAAAAGTAAGTTAACGAGGTAATTATTATATATAATAGGCCCGATATAGGGAGGAATTTAAATATATTACTAAATTTAAATATACGGGTATAGTACGAAATTACTTAATAATAGACTGGGTTATATAAATTAATCTTTATTAACGAGCGATTATACATAGTTACGAGGGATTATAACTAACCCCTTAAGGTATTAATTATAGTAATAAGACTATATTATATAGATCTTAGTAAGGTAATTTCTAACTTATAAAAAGAAAAAGAGCTAGGGGAAACTATATAACCCGTAGTAGAGGTATAGGAAATTATCCTTAACGAAATCGTTATAATAGTACTAATAGATAATAAGAAAAAGGAAATTGTTAAAAGGGTACTAATATTACCGGCGAGACGTTACGGAAAACCACAACGGTAAGTACTAACGCGACAATTTATTACTAACAACGAGGTAATTAATACCTTTTATATAGTAAAAAAGAAAGCCGATTTCGAGCTAATAGTTAAACTACGTAAAAAAAGCGTAATTATAATTACTAAAAAGCTATATAAGGAATTAGATCTAATCGAAGTAGATACTTTTTATAATCGAGGGGTCTATTGATTTATTCTCTACGACCTAAAAAAGTATATAAACCTCTATATATTTAAATTGCGAATAGTTCGTAAAATTAAAGGGAAAAGAACACCCTAATTATATAAAAAGTCTAAATACGTAATTTAGAGGTATAGCGACGTTAAGAAAGCGACGCTACTTATATAATCGCTTATAGTATAGCGCTATAACTAACGATTAATAATAGTACTAATAATATTACTATAAAAAAAGGGGTACGAGATTTAGAGCCGTAATATTACCTAGGCGTATACCTAATTAGCTATAGGGCTTATAAAGAAAATCCTAGCCTATTTACTAAAAGAAATAGCTAGTAAGTATTTAAAAAGTATAATTATTGAAGTACTTAAACTACTATATAGGCTCGCAAAATCGGGCACCTATTAGTAAGCTATATATTACGATTTTTATATTAATTAATTATCGATAGTTATATTTACGTACGACCCGTGCTTACTAATCTCTAAGTACGTAGGTAACTAATTTAGAATCGTTAGAATATAAACTAATAATATATTAAGCTTATTTAATATTAACTTTATAAAAAAGGAGGATAAGAAGCTTTAAAAAGCGTGCTTTATAATAAAGCTAAAAGAGGTCCTTATAATAAATAACTTATTAATATTTAATAGCGGGATTTTTATAATTAAAAGAGAAACCGTTGTTTTTTAATAAAAGGGGTAAGGTAAGAAAATTAGCCTCGTTAATCCGAACGTAATTAACGTTAAAAAGTAATATAAAGCTAAGCTCGCGTAAAGAGTATATATTACGAATATATACTAGCCTAAAGTAACTTTTAACTACGTTAGAGTAGTATAGGCTATAGAGCTAAACGAATAAAACATCGAGGTACTTAATAAGTAGCTTAAGTAATAATACTTAAATCTTAATTAAAGTCTTATTTATTACCTAATTAACCTCGTAGCTAGTAAGTTCTACGTATTTATAAATAGCTTATTTACGAATAACTAGGACCTTATTTTATAATTAGGGTATATTATTATTCTTATTAATAAGAGTATAAGCGAGAGCGAATTTATAATATATAGTAATATAATCTACTACTTATTAACTAAAAATAAGCGGGTAACGAAAAGTATACTAGCGTTAAAAATCTACGGTATAGTTAATAGCATTAACCTTGCCTATGCGATTTTAATAATGCTAAAGAGAATTACTAATCGACTTAGTTTTTTATTAATCCTAACGGTCGTTTATACGGATTCTTACTCGCTATATAAATATCTCGTTAAATTAGGAACTATAAAAGAAAAAAGGTTTATAATCGATATTATAGTCCTTAGGTAATTATATAAAAAGCGCGAGATCCTCGAGATTTATTAAATTAATAATAATAATAACCTCGCTAACGCTTTTATAAAAGTAGTACTTAATAAGGGGTTAGAGTAATTCGTAATTAGTAAAAAAGTTAATATATAAATAAAAAGATAGGTTATATAAAAGGAATAGAAAAAAGGGGGAAAAGGAAACGACTTAGTAAACGGGCCCGAGGTCGAATTATACTTCTAACTATAGTAATTAAATTAATAAAAAAAAGAGAAAGTTAGTATTAGATTAAAAGTCTAATTCGACCGCAGTATCTAGTCGATCGACGTAGGGGCTAATTAGGGACCTTATTTAGGATTATCGTAGTTAGCCTAACCTATAGTTAGAACCTCCTTTTTATACTTAATACGTAGAAATTTATATAGTTAAATTAATCTCTTTATTAACCCACGGTTCGAACTAATTCCCCTGTAAGAGGGAAACCTACAGACGGTTTTAAAACTTCTAAGTCTCTAGGAGTTTGTACGAGGCATCTATGACTTTGAGTTTACCCAGGAAGAGGTTGGTTCACCATGCTTAAGCCCAACAATACCGCAATCTCATGTAGGCATGTGAAAAACTTGAGGCGCAACAGATGTTCTTCGTCGATGAATGGGAGGCAGCAACATGTATCATCGACAGGCCTACATGTGGTGAGCCCTCACCCATAATCAGGGTACTCGTCCACAGACACTGGATCCATTTCTTTTCCAAAGGGATATTAACGTGATTGTTGAAGTCTTTCTCGGGATTAAAATAGAAGGCAGAGGCTTGTAATCATAAGTCAGTAGGTAATTGTTAAAGCCCTAACCTCGAGCCTGAAGTGCACTCGCCGATGGATGCCAGAGCAACGAAATAACTCGCCGAGATCCAGACATTTCTGAAAGCACAAGCGTACCCATCGAGAGGGAGAGGAAACCTCATGAGCGGCACCTTGAACAGGGGTGGTTGCGCTCCGATTGTGAGAATTGAGAGCTATGGAAAGAGATACCAAATAATCAGCTTCAAACATGCTAGTGAGACTGCTTGGGCAATGTTTGCGGACATGTGGCTCATGCCCTTGTTGAAGAGAACAACGTAGGTGGAGATTCCAATAGTCCCACCAAGCGATTACGTGCTGATTATGAGACCGCTATCGACTGAGATTAGTTTAAGCGGATTGCTAAGTTGAGGTCCTGTGACGAGAGTCGTCAGAAGCCTAGCGCGATGCCAAATAATATTGAGTACCCCTAGACTGGATTGCTATTGCCACGGTTCGTGGTCGCGATGCATACGAGGAAAACCACGGACATCAGGAATGCCACAATGGTGATCTAACACACTCACTTCGCGGTCATGCAATACCACGCGTCAGCAATCTTCTTGTTTGTCTTTTCACGATCACATTTACGCGGCTCTTTTTGGGAAGAGAGACCCCCAAGTAGTTTGGTAACACCCTCAATGGTCCTAGGCAACATAGGTTGCTACAGATCACTAAACATTAGAAGAGTAGTAAGTTGGTCTTAGAGCCTTGTTGTTTGATACTTGTTTCCCACGCCTTTTCACCTGTCAATCTCTAATCATCAGACTGCACAGACTTCATGAAGTTCTCACCCAACTCGCGTTTGCAAGGATCGGCCCGCCATCCCTTGGCTGCCCGGAAGTCCCCGGCCGAGACGGCAAGGGTGCACGGCCACAACGTTATAAGGCGGATCTTAATCCATGATGTGTCTCGGGCTCGGCCTCTGGATGAATGGGAGCCGAGGGGATGGCCTACGTAATACTCCCTAACCACTCAGTACATATGAATTGTGCTACCACAAGAAAATTCACTTTGTGCTTGCAGGTGGCTGAACTACTGGGCGGGCCGCCGCCCGGCACGCAACATTCCTTCCAACGCTTTTCAGATGCTGCACTCCATTTCGTGTTTCCTGCAATCTCGGCCACACTATCTTATCAAGTATCTGGTTGCTATTTGAGTTTCCTAGTCCTGTCAATCAACCAAGGAACCTCAAATTGGACACGTCTTGGCGCTGGCGAGAATGCCGCTGTCAGATAATACCCGAACTGCCTATTGCTTTGCCGAGAAGATCAAACTGAAAACCGCTCACTCATTGGATATGAAACCGCCTCCCACATGGCCCTCTCAGTGAATCAAATTTTCTCCGACATGGGTTCGGCACAACGGTAATCGACAAGGGCACCTGCAGGTGGACTCCATTCGCGATAGTCTGGTCCAATAGCGGACCAAGGGACGAACTCCGACGCGTTGCCACGGTGGGACTCATTTGACGGGCCCTGTCCTTCTCCGCGACGTTGGAGCTCGCCTGTGGTAGCGCTCCGTTTGGCTCTGTTTGTCTAGAAATTCGGAGAAGCAAGAATGAGTTGCCACAGCTTGTGAGTTCCTCAATACCATAGAATTGCGGATAGAAAGTTCGGTCTCGTTTTGGGTCACTGTGCCTAACTGTGTCGGGATGTCGCCCCTTCGGAACAAATACATACTTAGGGAAGGGAGTAGGACTTGGAATACTCCGGTACTAGTAGGCAAGTAAAGTTTAACCTAGAACGTCCACGAAATTGGAGTTGCGTTCAGGCATGTCCTCACCTATTGTCAACCTTCTCCAAATTGCCAAGTGCGTTTCGAAAACCCCAAATGAACAAGATTACATATCAAGATATGTGAATCGAGACAACTATTGTTTTCTCAACCGTCTCGCTCCTTCTTGCACGGACCCCGGCAGTATCCTCAGGTTGATGGCGAAGACTCCTCTCTTTCGGTCACCGTCCAATAGCTTCGCGTAGTACCGCCGTTGAGTCCCGATCACAGGGTTATGTCTCCATCAAAGAGCGGGTTGCGCCGCAGATCGCGGTCGTCTTGGCGGAGTGAGGGCGGTCGTAACCCTACATGGTCCCTGTCAGATACAGGCGAATGCAACGGCTTCCTGGCCCCGTGTTGGTTCTCCTACTGAGGCCGAAGCCGACGGATTTCTTTCTTGGCTTCTTCCTCCGTCAACGTGACATCTTTCAGACGATATCAACGATTCGACAGTGAGAAGTGATACTGAACACGAAAACGTGCCTTTCCTGTTCGTCTAAAAGCGACTAGTACCATGCTGGACGTAGTCATTGTCGGAGCAGGCGTCGCCGGCCTCTCGGCTGGCATCTCGCTGCGCCGTGCGGGCCACGTTGTGCGCATCTACGAGCGATCTGACATGGACAACGAGGTCGGCGCCGCCATCAACGTCCCTCCCAATGCGACGCGGTTTCTCACACGATGGGGTCTCGACCCCAAGGCTTCTGGCTTCGTCAAGGCTGGGCCTGTTCATTTCCAGGATCCCGTCACGATGGAGATCACGTCGACGCTATCATACGCCGACAACGAGGAGTTCTACGACGCCGATCTCTGGTACGCCCACCGCGTGGATCTGCACGATAGCCTCAAGAGGATAGCGACCGATCCTGCCGGCCCGGGCGTTCCCGTCACCATCCATCCCAACTCGTGGGTTGTGGGATACGTGAGTGCGGGGAAGATCCCTGCCAACATTTCCACCGCGATGGTTGCTCTTTTTGCTGACTGTTTTACAGAATCCTGAGTTGCCAGCTGTGCATCTCCAAGATGGTGACGAGATTGAGTGTGACCTGGTTGTTGGTGCAGATGGAATTCACTCTATTGCGGCTGAGACTGTCCTCGGCCGCAAGAATCCTGCCGTTGCGCCTCTTCTCCATAATTGCTGCTACCGTTTCTTGATTCCTGCCGAAGTTCTTGAGGAAGATTCCGAGACCAAGTTTTGGAATGAGGACGCTGATGGACTCATCCGTCTTTTCCCCGACAACAAGACCAATAGGAGGCTAGTGTCATATCCATGCCGCAAGTAGGTGCATTGTGCCCTCGAGAGATGGACTCTATCTGACCTATTAGCAACACCATCCACAACTTCGTGGGTATATTTTACGATGAAGACATGAAGGACGTTTCCAGTGAAGGTTTGTGCAAATACCACTCAAGGAACCGTCTGGGAGTTGATGAGGCTTACTCATACCGTGACGTTAGATTATCAAGCCGATGTCGACAAAGCCCAAGTAATTGAAAAGTTCGCTGGGTTTCATCCAAGCCTACTGGCTATTATCAAGTAGGTCGCGTCGAAGATAGGCGCCGATTACCCATGGTTAACGTCACAATCAGCAAAGCAACTGAGATCAAGCGATGGCCACTGTTGTACCGTGCTCCGCTACCGACCTGGCGGAAAGGGAAGATGGTCATAACCGGCGATGCGGCGCATCCAATGCTACCTCGTGAGTGCTACACCGTATGGACGGTTTTATCCTCGTTGATTTAGTCGCTGATATATCGTCTGTGCGTAGATCAAGGGCAAGGCGGTGCCATGGGTCTCGAAGATGGTTTGGCTCTGGGTGTCGTGTTTGCAGGTGTGTCTGATAACTCTGATCTCGAGAAGAGGTTGGACCTATTTGAGAAGATCCGTCGAAACCGTGCCAGTGCCATTCAAATTCTCAGCAACGTCGGAACCGACCAGTCCAGTCTCGTCGAGAAGGACCTTTTGGAATTTGTCGCAGCAGATGAGATCCCGAGTATGTTACTGCTGTTGCCCGTGAAGATGAGATAGGGACTTTGCCACTAACATCTCGCAGAAAATCCGCAAGAAAACTTGGCTTTCAACTTTGGGTATGACGTTGTCAATGAGGCTATCAAGATCATGGAAGAATATGATCCGTCATCTCATCTTCCTCACGACTTCTTTGAGGATGATTCGTTCGACATGACCCATGTTAATGGAGAGTTGTCGAAAATGAGTGGACTTGGTTTCATCAAGGTCGAAACATGCATCAACATCGACACTGAGTGAATCAGCGTCTACCTTACTAAGATTGATCACGAGAAAGAGCCTGATTGGCCTTCACTATGGTCAACAAGCTGGGTTTCTCAGCATACCACAAGGCGTGAGGGGACAAAAAGTCAGGAAATTACTACAACAGAATGACACAGAGTAACAGAGGACGAGCTTGCAAGCCGTCATTATTGTGCAACAGACCAGAATACTACAGTGCCAGTGTATAAAATTAGTTGCGAGACGGGAGAGCATAAGAAGACAAGTCACTATTCTTGAAACTCCCTCAGGCTGAGCTTTGACATCCCAATATTGACGAAGGGATAGCTAATACACTTGAGCGGAGGAAACTATCTGCGAACCATTTCTCGGTCTTAACTCCAAACATCCTCAAACCATCTTTTTGACTTCTTCCTATCCTGTCTCCAGCTTTCGACCTCAGAGTCTTTCCAGCTACAGCGCACATACCCATTCAAATCAATCAAACAAATAAGTCAAACAAACAGTCAAATATAGGAATTTCAGTAAGTCAAACAATTAAATATCGTAAGGCCCTATATTTAATATATTTAATCAAATATAAGATCACCCGGAAAAAGGAAAATCCGGGGCCGGGCTAATTAAAAATTAATATTCCTAACCACACCTTATAAAAGTTTATAATTAGGAACATAAACACCCACGGCGGGATTCGAACCCTCGACTCCTCACTTATAACTATAAGTTTAGTATTATACTACTTAATTAAATAAATTATTAATAATTATTATAAAAAAAAAAGCCTAAGTAGTATAGAGCGCTATATTTAGTATCCTATTATATCTAGGAATCTAAAAAACCTATAGTACCCCCTTTTTTTAATATTAATAAAACTAACGAAGTTACGCACTACTACTTCTAACCCTTTATAACTACTATAATTATTATTAAAATTAATTAAATTATATATTAATCGATTCGCTATATCGTAATTAATTAATTAGTAATAAGTCGTACGATCTTTAGTATATAATAGCTACTTTAGATTACTTCGTAACTATAGACCCTAACCGACGCTAGTCTCGTATTATTAATTAACCTCGATAATCGTAATAGCCTCCTCGCCCTTTTAAAAGTAATTTAAAAAAGGAAGACTTTTATTAATAATAATTTAATATTATAAAAGGGCATAAGGCTAAAGAAGTCGTAGATCCGCTTAGAGAGGGTCTTTGCTTAAGAGATCTATAATAAAAATAGTTAAGGTAAAGTCTTTTAGTTTTATTATTATTATAATAAAATAAGTATTATTACTTACTTTAAAATAGTAACTATAAGCTTAGTAATAACTTACTTAAAGTTAAAATACTAAGTAATAAATCTAAGCTTTAATAAGTTATTATATTTATTAAAATCCTTAGAATACGACTCTATACTAAAGAGATAAAAACTTACCTTTAGTATTATTATAAAGGGCTAAATAACGAGAATTAAGGAATTAGTAATTAGGTATATTATTAATAATAATAGCCTATTTATAACTTTCTAAGATCCTTACCTCTAGGCCCTCCTTTATTAATTAGATTATAGTACTACTAACGAACTCTTATTATTATATAGAAATATAAAAAAGGAGCTAAATAGGATCTTTACTAAAAAAAAAAATATAATTAAGATAAAGATCCGGAGGTTAATAATAAAAGTCTACTTATTATTCGATCTATAGACCTCGCTAACGCAAAATACTATTATCGCCGTCTTTACTTACTTTTTAAACTATACTAAGTAATAAATATAATACCTTATTACTCTATAATAATAGCATAGTACCTATAATAAGGCTAATGTTACCTAGACTATAAAATCGGTAATAAATAACTAGGAATTAGGTAACTAAGTCGGAGTAGTTATTTATAATAATACTTTAAATAACGATACTTACCTCGGTTACTTATATCCTATATTATTTTATACCTATACCTAAAAAGATATTCTTAATTAGAAAATTAAGTACTACGGTTATATTCTTAACCTCGTTAGTAAGGCCTTTCTATTCAGTAATAATAAAGAGGTATTTAAGTAAGAATTAGATATATTAATTAATACTAAGTAACTTTAAAAAGATCTTAACCTCTAGTACATAAAGGGCCCTATTAATAAGCTTCGGAACGTTATTAAATTTATTTGCTCGTTACTTTAATAATATAAAACCTTCCTCGAGGTTAGTAATAAGACTAATAAGAATAATATATTTACTCTCTTTAAGAAATCGTCACAAGAGCTTATACTAACGCTTAATAATAATATAAAGTAGAATTTAATATACTTTATAATATAGCGCTCTTTATAGAAAAAAAGCAGATCTATACCTTCTTAGTAACTAGTTAAGCTTATAAAGATTTAAAATAACAAATCCTTATTAAGGACGTTCTTAATAATAATAACTAGTAACTACTAGCTAAGTTAAAAGTAGTACTTAAACTACTTTACTTTTAAATAATAAGATACTAAGGCTAGGGTAAAAGAGATAGTTATAACTATTTATAAAAAATAATAATAAGTCTCGAGTACCTTATTAACTATTTTAAAAAATAAAAAAAGTTATATAATAAACTTTCTAAAGAAAAGATAGATCTTATAGCTTCTTAGATCGTAATATTATAATTATAATTAACGTAAATAATACTACCTCGTTAATAATTAGCTTATTATTAATTTATATCCTAACCTCTTTTTTAACTTCTAACCTTAAATAATATCCCTCGTTATATTTAATCTAAGTACATACTTAAAGAACGGGTAGAACTACTTTTTAGTAGTAATTTTAACTTATAAGGATATTTTTAACTATTAGTTATTAATACTTAGTAAGTCCTTAATAAATATTATACTAAGTTAGGCAACTCTCCGCTCTATATTATAATAATTATTTTTTACCCTAAGTAAGGATTAAAATAGCTAAAAAAGAGGTAAGATACGCCCGAGCAAAGCTACTAGCTATTTAATATAAAAAAAGGACTCTATAATTACTAATAAAAATAGTATATAAACGAGATAATAAGTCCTCCTCCTCCTCGTTATCTAAGTCCTCCTCCTTCGCTACGATAGTCACAAGCTACTTTTACTACCCTTACGATTTTAAAGAATATTATAAAAAACTCGTAGTACTAATAATAGTTAATATTTTAAATAATAAAGATAATAATTAACTACGTACCTAAGCTTAATTAATATTACTTATAAATTATCCCTTAGCTAGTCCTTAACCTAATCTAATAATAAATTAACTATTAGCTAACCTATTTAACGTTAAGTAAACTTATACTTAATATTTTTATAATCCTTATAATAGTAATAAACTACGAAAGAACATTTAGCCTCACAAAATTAACTTTAACCTTATAGCGATTATTAATAAGATCCTCTATACTAAAAGAGGTCTAATATCTTAAAAACTAGCTTCGTAATAGTACTATAAAAATAAGAGGTTAATTTTATAATTAAAAAAGCTAATCGAGGTAAAGTCTATAAGTTAGTACTATAAGGACTTTCGCAATAGCTTTATTTAATTCCTAATTAAGAAATCAGTTAAATTAATTAATTATTTATTAAATAAGTCAAACAATCAAATATGAACCTCATATTTGATTTATTTATTTGGGTATAAGCGCTGTCCAGCTATTCGTCTATTTCACGACGCCATGGACCGCCATGCCAACAGCTTTCGCCATGTTCGCGGCACCGCAGATGTAGAAAGCGGCATCGTCTTCCAGCAGCATTCTCCTAACTTCATCACCTCTGGCTTCCACTTTGTTCTGAACATAGCTCTTCTCATTGCTTGCCCTTGAATATGCTGTCACCACCTCCAATTTCTTGGCGAGGGGTCCAGCTATCCACTCCGCAAACTCGTCACGGTAGAGATAGTCGCTCTCGTTCTGACATCCGAAGAACAGCATCATTCGGCCGACATCTTTGCCTACAGAAGCAAGTCTAGCTCGCTCATGGATAAATGCGCGGAAGGGGGCAACTCCAGTACCGGCTGCCACCATGATCAGAGGCACTGATGAAAGGAACGGTAGCTTGAATGTTGAGCCACGAATCTGAGCATGAACACGGCATGAGTCCATTAAAGCTGTTTCTGACGGAGAATGGCTCCCAGGTTGAAGTCCAGATAAATATGTGCTCGTGAGTCCAGGGACTGTGATATCTTGATTTCCGAGTAATTGCGACGGCTTAACTGACACAGTCAGACCCACACTTCGGGGTGATGTGATGCGTGAAGTGGAGATAGAATAGAGACGTGGCTGCATGGCAGGTAGGAAGTCGATGATGAATGAGAGTGGTAAACCAGCCCATGTGACTGCCGGGTCGACGGCAATAGTGTTCTCGAGAAGTCGTGCCAAGGTCAAATGGTTTGCTTCGAGGAACTTGGAGTAAACCGCTCTGTCATTGCCGATTGTCATCAGCTCCGACTTAACCTTTTGACTTGGTGCGAATTGAGCCAATGACAGAACTGTCTCGCGAGGAACTGCGGAACATATCTCCAGATAGTGCCGGAACAAAGCCTGCACTGTTGTCGGACTGGGAACTTTTGGCTCCTTGTCTGCCGACTGGAGTACAACGCAGATGGCTTTTAGTTGCTGAGATTGGAGTCCGAGAATGCGAATAAGAAGGCTGATTTCCTCATCTGGATTCACGGGCCAGATAGCGATGTGATCTCCAGTCTTGTATTTGATTTCGGGTTGAGCAGTGAGATCCACTTCAAGATCAATGCAACTACGGCCTTTCTCGTCGTATTTCGCGAGGTCTCGCTTAGCCTTGACGGGAAGGAAAGCAATAGGAGAGTGGAGTGTGGTTGCTTTTCTCGAATGCGGTTTGTAGAACGGTTCGCCTTTATGCAAGTCATTGCTGTCGCTCGAAACAATACCTACACTGGGCTCGTATGCTACTTCATACTCCTGGTAGTCAAAATTGGAAACCAGAGTCTTGAAAAGGCTCTCTTTCCAGTCCATGAAGTCTTCCTCTGTCGTCCGGGTAGCTTCATCGCCCTTGCCAGTGGGTAGAACCGCGGTGGCGTTGAACTTAGACAAGGCGACGACGACATCATCTATGACTTTGTTGTAGAAGCGATAGTTGCTGTTGCCGCAACCGAATGCGGCGTATTTGAGGTGGGCGAGGGAGACACCAGTGGCTGCGTCAGCCCAACTAACAAAGTCTTGAGCATTGTCGCTTGGGTCGCCCTCACCGTAGTTCGACATGATAAACACAGCAAGCTTCGACCCCGGAATAAGAGAGATAGTCTCTGGGTCATAGTCGGACAGGTCTGCTACTAGAGCGTTGAGCTTGAATCTTTGGTGGAAATCTCGAGCAAGGCGGTGAGCAAAGGCTTCTGCGGTGCCGGACTGGGAGCCCCAAAAGATAACAATATCAGATTGGAGCTCTTCGATCTTTTCCGAGACGTTGCGTGTCTTCTTCTCAATAAGGAGATTCTGAGTTCGTTGCAGTTGTGGTTTCTCAAACCACTTATAGCGATATGGGTCTCTCCTCGGCAGAAGGCTCCCTTTGTTGAAGACATATATGGAGCCCAAGACAACCAAAGGTAAGAGAAAGATATCGTCAAAGCTACTTTCCTTGGGGACGAGGTTGATAGCATTAGCAAAAAGGCAATTCTGGGTGTTGTTTATGCCAAAGTAGGCCTCCATACTGGGCAATGAAATTGGAGGAGTCGGGTTGAAAAGAAGGAGGAAATGTCCGGTGTTGTGGAATAGCGCCCAAGAACAGAGTCTCTTTTTGCATTTTCTATGACGAGGATTTTCAACAAATAGTAGCCCACTGTCGAAAACCGAGTATGAGCATGTGTTTCCGAATCCCGAAGACTGACGCCAAGATGACGATCGCAAGAAATTCAGCTCGATGGGCTTCAGACATGTACTGCCTGACACAATTGGATAATTTCGCCGACTCTCTGGTTTACATACGTACCCCTTGTCATCCTTGAGCCTCCGACGCCCATTCAGCCCTGGAGATATTGAGATGATGTTCGCTCCCCCACGGGGTGAAAGTGCAACCCCGCATGCGGGGAGGTCAGCCGCGAAGTGACACATCGACTAGGCCCTGCCAGCATTCACATAATATGATCGTCGTGCAATTAGATTAGGAAATGTTTCGCCGAAAAGTATCTCGAGATGGTTCCAAAATCCGCAACACCGAGTTTTCGGCGATATCTTTCTCCTTCGAGAAATCGCCCAACCCCTCATTTTAGAATATTCCTAACATCCGCGCGTCTCTTGCCTCGTATTCTGAGATGTATCATTGCGGACTGAGTTGCCGTTTGTATCGTTCACTGTAGTTCCTTGCTTTTGCAGTCAATCCAGCGCTATGTGTATCCCGCGGAACTAAAGACTCGATTTGGATGCCTTGTGACAGACGCGTGCCTGTATAGCAACTGCAGATGATTTGGACCGATTCCTGACCTCAGTCATCGAAAGTGAGATATAAGACGCTTCCTTAACATCCCACGGGGATTAGTCGTGGTGGTCAGAAAATTACCAGACATCTCATCAGCGACTTCACAGTATCAGCCTCTGCATACACACTTCATGTTGGTCTGATTTTCACTATGCTCGGTCTTCTTGCGCTGGCAGGTGTTGCGTTTGCAGTCATTTCCTATCTCGTCATTCGACCTATCATCTTGTATTTTTACGACCCCAAGGGGCTTCGCAAATACCCCAACTACTCGCCTCTGTCACCGTTGACGGACGTCAGGCACTGCTATCTCAGCGCCCAGGGGTTCAGATCTAATGAACTGTACGAATCACACAAGAACACCGGCTTTCCTATCTTGAGGACAGGCCCCAACGCGCTGTCTTTTGGAGATACTAGAGCTATTAAAGACATCTACGGACACAGCACCAAGTGCGTCAAAGATAACAATTATGTTGTCTTAAGTGGGACGCATCGCCACCTTTTTGATGTAGTGGATAAGCCCGAACATGCCCGCAAACGCAAGCTACTTTCTGCAGCCTTTGCTATCAAGAACCTTGAGGAATGGGAGTACAAGGTCGCTTACACGGCTGAAAGACTCTTCAAAGCCTTTGACGGAAAATGCACCGACCCTCTCAAAGGCACCATCCCCTGTCCTGCGGACCTGACTATTGACTTCAACCACTGGATCAACCTCTGGACAATCGAAGCGATCAACTACATCACTCTCTCGACTCAAATGGACCTCTTAGATACCGGAACAGATGTTGTAACAGCCGAGAAGCGCGATGGCACAACTTACAAAGCCCGATATCGTCACTCTATGAACCAAGGAGCCATCGCACAGGCGGCTTTTGTGTGGGACTACGATCTCTGGCCATGGGTAGAGTGGCTGTCAAAGACGATCCCCAGCCGATGGCAGAAGATGTGGAAGGACTTTGAGCCATGGGACGATTGTTATTACCATGCCGCTGCCGAAAGGTTGCGCAGATATCAGAGCGGGGAGCAGCTCGACGACTTCTTTACTTGTATGATGGAAGACAAGACTGGAAGCCCAAACAACCTCGATTGGGGTGAAATCGTGGCGGAAGTCGGCGCCATCATCAACGCTGGATCGGATACCACAGCTATCGCCTTGACGCACATCCTCGAGATTTTGATCAAGCACCCGGACAATATGAAGAAGCTTCGCGAAGAGGTTGACAGAGTGTTGGACTCTGATGAAGTCATTGCTTCTTATGACAAAGTCAAAGATCTTCCATTCCTACGGGCTTGCATCGACGAAGCTCTTCGTATCATCCCGCCAACCTCTGCACCTCTTCCCCGCCGCACACCACCAGAGGGTGCTCGTATTCTGGACGAATGGATTCCTGGCGACATAAGTGTATCGATGACAATATACGGCGCTCATAGGGACCCCAAGATATTCCCAGATCCCGAGGTGTTCAAGCCCGAGAGATGGCTTGACCCCGAAGAGAGGAAGCGAATGGAGCCCTATTTCATCCCATTCTCAACTGGAGCCAGGGGTTGTATTGGAAGGAATATTTCGTACCTAGAACAGATCATGGTTTTGGCCTCGCTTGTTCACAGATATGAGTTCGCTCTACCCTCACCTGACTTTGTGCTGCAGAGACATGAGGCTTTCAACATCATCTGTGGAGCTTTACCGGTTAAGATCTGGCGGAGAAAGTTGGAATAGTGATAGCTTGTTTTGGGTAAGATGTAGCAGCTGTATCAATAGGACGCTCTCTACCTTACATAGGAAACGTTTGTATTCAAGTTGCGCGTTCCTTTTTCACTATCTCTTCGGACATAAGAGATCTTCAGGGTGTGAGATACTCAATGCAGCCTTCCGATTCGTACCACATCAAGTCCCCCGATTCTTTGCCAACTCTTCACCGCCAGTCGGCGCTCACGGCGTAAGGAACTCAGTCAAGCATCCCTAGAGATACCTCAATCATCCCGACGAGTTGAGACATGTTTTGTATAATGGGTATCGTCTTCCCGCTGACTGTTAGGTGGCTATCTGTTGAAATTGGCGAAAAGAGGATGGGATCTATACCGATGTCAAGCGCCCCCCTAATGTCGGACCTTACAGAGTCACCAACCATATAGGTCTCGCTGAGACAACAGCCGAAAGCGTCGATGGCGAGTCGGAAGATACCCCTGTCTGGCTTACAGCAACCTGCTTCTTCTGAAGCGATCATGTAATCTACAAGATGCTGCACCCCGATGGCTGTCGCCTTCTCTAGTTGGTCCTTTGCTTGACCATTTGTAATTATACCCAGACAGACACCTTTCTTTCGCAGTCATACAAGTGTCTCGATACTTCCCGGCGTCGCTCTTCGGCTGCCGCGATAAGCTGGTCTATAGATATCCCGCAATTCGGCAATCTTTGCGTCGTCTGGGACATCGAGGCCTAAACCCTGAACGAATAACCGGACCTTCCTGTAATCGGTTTCTTCATACGTTATGATCTTTTGGAGATACTCGTCGTAGGCTGATTGAAGCGATGTGTTGTACTGAGTGATGAGACTTGTCAAGTCAAAGCTGGCAAGGGCGGGATACCTTTGACGTATCGCTGAAATACCGCAGCTGAGTGAGTGGTGATGATCGAACAAAGTGCCATCAAGGTCGAAGAAAACTGTAACCTTGGAGGAAACTGGAGGCATATTGGATTCCGGCATACTCGGCTATGTCTCTTGGGGTTTGTAGTAACTAGAGGGTAGTAGAAAAGTCGGGAATAACAGTCGATGGAAAGAGCGAGCATGACAGGTGCAGCTGTAGATGGGGAGGGAGTGCATCTGAAGACTAAGAATTTGAGTGAGTAATGGATTAAACTTTCCATGTGAGCTTGCACCATACTGAAGGCTGGAAGTCTTGAACATTGATGGGTAGCGTGTGGCTGCTTGCAAGGTTTACGGGCACTGAGTACTTGGAACGGAAGCACCTTTGGGATCAAGATTTTAATTTTCATAGACGCCTTGTGCATCTTCTTTGAGGTAGACCAGACCCTTTCCCGAGTACTTTTAGGCGTCTTCACTACGCAGTCATTCATCTAAGGCCTGAACTTTTCGACCATCAACTCTTGATATCATTATTCATAAAAGGCGTCTCAGATGTAGGAGATATTATTGGCAGTTCCTGTCCAGCTTCACAACGGCACTTTGCCCGAAAAACTACGACCAAGTTTTCCACGTTCTAGATGATGATTGGAGGCTTCTGATTCGTCATGAATCTCCTCAATCTCTTGAGTTTGAGATGGAAACCATTGAGAGTGATTTCCAGACGGATTCATGCCGGGCCACCCTGCCGCCTTCTGCTTATCTTCGATAATCCAGAAGAGAGTTCATGGAATACTAATCACCGTGATGTAGACATAATTCTGTCTTTTTATTTCTTTTTTCTTTAGGCAATTTTCGGCGCTCTTGTCATTGACTTCTACATGCAGTCATTCACGGCGATGTAGCTGGCAAGACTGGACATCCCGATGACCCGGTCCAACGGACTATTATCGGAAAGTGACATATATCTGACTTGATACAAGATTGCTATATGCGAGGGTGTCTTCCGTATGATTCACAATGGTAAGTGACTTGACTACAGCTGTGCCGTTATAAGCCTTGCTAACTTAGATTCCATGGGTTACCACTTGTGCAGCTGCATGATAGGACCCCCTCATGCTGCACATCGTGATGATAGACTAACGTCAAGCCTATCTACCTCCCTGCCGGATCCATTGTTGAATCCAACGTCTCAAGAAAGGTTAGAGATGACGCCAGTGTCTTTAGTCTTGCGTGCAATGGCCTAGTACGGAGTGCCGAGGTGGAGTTTGAATTTCACTTGCGGAGCGGAGTAGTCGGGGCCCGGCCTCCAGTTGTCCCAAAAAGGCAAAGAATCGCCGGATTTTCGGCGAAAACCTTCTCGATTTGGGTGGCAGAGTTGCTAGTCTTGACAGAGTCAGCCCGACTCAAGCCCATGCCGTTTCGGCGGGTCAACACATATCCTTTGCACGATGATGTGCGGATATGCTCGTTGTCGCAAACCCGGCCAACCACGAGCTGCATCATTCTTGGCATCCTAATCAACTAACTCCCGGGAATGGCTATGCCAAATGCAAAGAGTAAGTAACAGGGCTTCTTCCCCATGGGGGACATCGTTAGCTCTCGGGCATCTTTCCCCAGAACCTCCTGAGATGCTGCTCCCCGCACTCTGATTACATGCAAAATCATTGGATAGGCCCGTGCCAAGGTTCGCGACGGTCTCCTATCTAGAAAGCTTGGACGTGTCGAAAGTATAAAGAGTTCATCAGAGTATGTTTAGATGAATTTATGCTTGGACAAGCCTCTTGCCAGTCTTCGAGTCGCGTCACCAACTTAGAAGCTGCTACTTTGGTCAAGACAGCTGTGATTTACCTCATTCTCTTGACTGTCCTTGTTAAACGTACTTAGCCCTCATCTTCTCTCCACGACGTACCAGCCATGTCCGATCTGGAAAAGCGAGCCTCTCGCAGCGGCTCTCAAAGCCAAGTCGAAGATGTGAACAATACCATCCTGGCTCAGGCCGATGCGCCTATCAACTACGACAGTGATGGCATCAAGGGAATTGTGCGCTCGCCGTACGTGCTAGGTGCCGCGCTGCTTGCCTCTTTCGGTGGCTTCTCGTTTGGCTACGGTAAGGGCCCAGACTTTGCTTCTAAAGTGCGACAGTTCTGAACACCTTGCTGACATCCACAAGACCAGGGTGTCATCTCCATCATTCTCGTTATGCCACAGTTTCACGAGTGGTTTCCCGAGACTGCCCCAGGCGGCCCCAGATATGGCTTCTACACCGGGTTCATGACCGGCATGCTCGAGTTCGGAGCCTTCATCGGCTGCCTTTTCCTCCCGTATCTCGCCGACAAGATCTCTCGCAAGTGGGCTCTGACTATTGCAACCTTCTTCTTCTGCGTGGGCGCTATTATACAGACCGCTGCTCACAACTACGGAACGCTTGTGGCGGGCCGCACCATTGGTGGCGTTGGAGTCGGGACTCTGGCAATGGGTGCGCCGCTCTACATCTCAGAAATTGCGCCCCCAAACCTTCGCGGTTCCCTCCTCGTACTCGAGTCTATCTGCATCGTAATCGGTGCCATCATTGCTTATTGGATCACATTTGCAACAAGACACATGGATGGAGAATGGGCATTCAGACTGCCTTTTGCTCTGCAAATGGCCCCGGCCCTGATGGTTGGTCTTGGAATTCACTTCTTCCCTTTCTCGCCTCGCTGGCTTGCCATGGTGGGTCGTGATGAAGACAGTCTGGGGTCTCTGACCAAATTGCGCCGGGTCCCACCAACAGACGAGCGAGTCCAGGCCGAGTGGAAGGGAATCCTGTCTGAAGTTCGCTTCCAGCAGGCCATGCTCGCTCGGGAACACCCAAGCTCCAACGCTTTCACGGCAGAGTTGAATCAGTGGGCAGACCTCTTCAAGCCCAGATACCTGAAGCGCACGACTATCGCCCTTGGTATTCCTTTTTTCCAACAGGTAATGATCCGTGATGGGCGCTGCCTGATGTCGTAGTGCTGACAACCATTTCAGTTCAGTGGGATCAACGCGTTTGTGTATTACGCGCCAACGTTCTTCGCCGCCCTTGGACAAAAGGGAGACATGCCCCTTATTCTCTCCGGCATGGTCAACATCTGCCAGCTTGTTGCCGGTATCCCCACGTTCCTTTTCCTAGATCAAGTTGGTCGCAGAAAGCTCGCCATTGGTGGTGGTTTTGCGATGGCTGTTCCCCACCTGATCATGGCTGGGGTTGTCGGCAAGTTCAGCTCGTCGTGGGATGAGCACCCCGCAATGGGCTGGTTTGGTGTCGCTCTCGTCTGTAAGTTGATCCGGGTTTTTGATTGTAAACAACAATTGCTGACACGTTCTGCAGATATCTACGTCCTTTGCTATGCGACTTCGTAAGTTGACGACCACGTTTCGATATCATATTCACGTGCTGACTTGGTGCTATCTTAGTTACGGCCCTCTTGCCTGGACGTTGCCTGCCGAGGTCTTTCCTAACTCCAAACGCGCCAAGGGCATTGGCGTTGCGACTGCCATGATCTGGCTGGCTAATTTCATCATCGGCGTTTGTGTACCAGAGATGGTCATTAGGCTTGGATGGGGCACCTATCTGTTCTTCGGACTGTTCTGTGTTGCTGCGGGTGTCTTTTCCTTCTTCTTGGTGCCCGAGACTGCCCACAAGTCTCTCGAACAGATTTCTGGGCTGTTTGGTGATAATAGCGTGATTGAGGAGCAGGATATCCGCCGCCGCATCGTAGAAGAAGTCTGGACCGACCCTAAGTACAACTCGGTCACTGTGTCCCAGGCTTGAGTTGAAGTCAATCGAAAGAATCATGATGCAGCAATTTGATGAGAAATGTCTAGTGAAATATAAGAAGACGCGGAGCACCCAGTGCACCTATCACAACCTGAAGTACTTGTAGTGTCATATCAAGTGATCTTGCATCTGCGGGCTCCCCTGGCTCCATCTTGTCCAAGGCATGGTGTCTGTAGCCACAGTCTCGGGGGCGTCATTGTTCCACCTTTCCCCTCTACGAAACGAGGATTCGGGTGGCAGACAAAACATAGGCGCGCTGCTCATTACGGAAACGCTCGCAAACACTTCACTTTACCCGTTTGCGAATAGCCAGATGAATGACTTCTGTCCAATCAGGCCTATTTAGCAGACCTTTACTGAAATGCAGAAGAGCGAAACCGACACTCATCCGAGGCGTCACGCATGGATACGGGCTGGGGGGAAACCCTAACAATTAACGTAGCACGCTTAGGTAGAAGAACATGAGAACAGCGTGGAGTAGGGCGAGTCAGCGTATGGATAGGCCGCTAACTAAGCCACGGCTAGGCCACATGCCGCTACTTTCGCCGAGTAATGTCCCTCTTTATATGCCCTCTACCGCCCCATCTCACTGAGCAGCTCATCGGCGAAATGCTGCCAACCTGAGCGCCATCCTATGCATCCCATCTCCTCTTTCCCATCATCCTTCACTCCTTAATCTTAGCCATGGTCTGATTGTCCTTCTCCGGGACGGGAAGGGATGGCTCCACCACAGAGACGCGGGCGGATTGTGCCCTGCGTGAAATGCAGAGGTAAGTAGGATTGCGGGATTGCCAGTTCGATGATTGGTGATTTTTCCGTCTTGATTATCGGATATAATGCCGTCTTACACGCACCCCGAGCAAGCCGCGGAATGCGCGGGCTGAAATCCTCAACATCACCCCTTGTTTTGATTTTGGTGATGTCAAGTGAACGTCGAGAACTGATTTGATCGATTGCTGGGACACAGAAAAACATCTGAAATGTAAGACAATATCCAGTTTTCCCGTCCATCGGACCTTGGCCTGGGTTGAGGTTTCACGGTAAACGTATCTGTTAATCGGTTGTATTAACCTCTCCTGGACTCTAGGTGATGGCGACATCCCGTGCTATCACTGCAAGAAGTCAGAGTCCCGGTGTACGCGAGTGAACAATAAATTCAGGTTCAAAAGAGTAGTTACGACTGAGAAACGATTTTCATTCGACGTCGATCAGCCTTGGTTACAAACGACCCCGGACACTTGTAAGACCGACCCTCTCCCTCTTCACTCGTTGACACATCTCAGCTCTAACACAAACGTGGCACCGTTAAGTCCAGGCTCGACCTCTCGCTATTGTCGATGAATCCAGAAAGCCATCGGAAGATACACCCTCGAAACTAAAGCATGCATTAACAGCACCGATTTCCGATACCATTTCTCAAAATGGAGAAGCAAACAACCAACACGATGACCAGATTCACGACCAAATAACCGTTGCGGCAGAACTGCTGCAGTCCATCTCACAAAGAGAACACAGTAATCCATCCGAGTCCATCGGCACGTCGAGAGTCCCTACCCATCAATCTCGACTCCGAGCGAATCAGTCGCCCCCAAGACGAGAAACAACCCCTGAAGATGTTCCTCAAATAGCGCTTGAAGATGCCATTGATCCCCATCTCGCTGCTACTCCAGCAGCCTCTTCCACAATAGAAACCCCATACTCTGGATTTTCAGCTCCCAGCCCGTCGGTCCCACGGTCGATACCAGATGGATGGGATCGAAGGACTCCCGACATTGGAGGCAGCAGATTGAGCGTACTCTCCCAGCAATGGCAACTACCTCTGGGAGATAACCGCGGACGATCATCTTCGGTATCGAGAAGCCTGGGTGGAGAGCTGCACCTTGGTCTTCAAGAAGGTTGCCTTATTCGTTGCTTCATAGAACATCTGGCTGCAGCTGTAAGTTGGGTACTTGATGCTGGACGAATTGGTCGGATGCCTCTATCCCCTGACTTTGCTAACAGCTTCAACAGTTTGACACGACTGATAGGGACCGGCATTACGTTACTGTAGTTCCGCAACGAGCTATGCATAATCCACTGCTGATGAACGCAATCTGTACTGCATCGGCCAGGTTTCTCACACAGATCTGGTCAAAGAAGCCGCCGAATCAGGTTATAGAGTTTAATGGGATTCCTCTCCCGAATTTAGACAAAGAGTCGGCGATACACTATCACAGCAAGTCCATCTCCTATCTGATGGACACTTCGACTGATCCTGCAAACCCGTGTACGGACGATGCATTGACTGCGATTACGATTCTACGATATCATGAACAAGTAGACAGTAGGAGATTCGACGATCCTTTCAAGGCAGAACACTACTAAATGATCTCGATGTTATAGCGCACCTTACCGGAACCGATCACGAAACCTACATCAATGCTGTCCAAGCTGTCTTCCATGCTCAACAGGAGGAGACAATTGGACTCTTTAGCATCGTATATCACCCTCCCCGCGGTCTCGACATATATGCGCCGACTATGCCCTCTTTACGACATTCTGCAACTCTAATTGCCCTCCGCCAAGAAATATGGTCTGTTCTTCTCTATCGAAGACCATTTCGATTACCCCTCTACGGAACCGAAGACTGCTCCTTGTTCGAACCTGATTCCGTTGCCGACGACTTTGACTGGGCGAATCGTATTCTGGTCTGGTGCGCATACGTCGTCAAGTTCTGCTTCGGTGCGAATTCCGAGGGCACTGTTGAAACTGAAGATCCGAAAATAAGAGCCGGTCAATGGAAAGCCATCGAGGCCTTTCAGCATAATTGGGACACGCACCAGCCACCTCACTTCAAGCCCCTTGCCTACCAAGAGCGAAACCCGGAAATGGGGGAGTACTTTCCCACAGTATGGCATGCCAATGATTGTCAGGTGCTGGCCCTCCAACACATTGAACTCATGCGAATCGTCTTGGCTGTGCACGGGGCCAAGAACAAACGGCTGGGCATCGGCGCGCAAGCTGCAAACCAGGTGCTGGAGGAGACCCTGAGGGAGTCGACCAGGAAGATTTGCGGTTTAGCTATCTCGAATCGGAAGGATCAACCATCAATGGTCACAGCTGGAGTCGGTGTGTCGTTGTGTGGGGAGTACTTCCGTGACGAAGGGGAACAGAAAGCTGTAGTTAGCTTCATGGATATGCTTGAGACGATGCATGCCTGGCCTACGAGCTCAGTGGTAGATGCTTTGAGGACGGCCTGGAGTACGCACACCAAGGTGTGAGGCATTATCAGTAGGCAATTCATACGATTGGATATTACTGGCAAGTCACATTAATGTTGTACCTGAACCATTTGATCAGGTGGCTCTTTGGCATGGATATCTGATGCACTTGGCAATCAACATGCAATGGGGAGAATAGGCAAAATTGCCGGTCAAACTATGAGTTCACAGATCTCTTTCGGTCTTTGCGCCATTTGGTACCAGCAAGCGGGGCAGCAAGTTTGCTAGATACCATGCCGTTTGCCGGCTTTCGTTTCTCTGTTTCTCGACCAACAACCCCAGCTCGAGCCCTTTCCTCCAGGGTGTTAGACTATTGATCATCTCCTGAACATTATTTTCAACTCTCACACACTAACCACTGCAACCGTGGTGGAAGAACTCTACCCGGAGACCATCATCATCATTATCGTGGCGAAGTTTCTGTTGAGGCGTTGAAGCCCGAGGCTATTGGCACCGGTAATGTCTGCCAACCATGCATTTTCCTATTCGAGTCAAGATGCCTGAAGCAGATAGCTGTCATACTATTGTCAAGGTTCTGGGACATATTAAATGCACATGAGTGAGAAATTCGCATGAACGCTCGTAACAAAGTCTAACAAGCTATCTACACTCTTCCTACTTTGACTCGACATCACCTCTCCACTTCTTGAACTGCCGCGCGGGCAGCTTGATATTAAACATATGGTCAATCTCCATCACGCTACGTCCCTTCATCTCTGGCAAGAAGAACCAAGAAAGCAGGACTCCTAAAGCACACAATCCGACGTAAATAAAGCCCGTCTTTCCTCCCCAGTTTCCGGCGTCCGGGTTGTAGGCGAGAGGAAGAAGGAAGTTGATTAACACAGACGATCCTTGCTGAGCAACGCCGCCGATACCCTGTGTCTTTGCTCTCAACCTCAACGAGCTCGTTTCGCCCATGATCGCATAGCCGGCAGGCCACGCGCCCATACCACAAACAATGATGATGGCGATGCACCCTCCGGCGGTGAAATACGCGACTGCAGGTCCTCTCCATATGCCAGAGATACCTACAGCAATCCAGAGTACAGTAGAGATTGACATCGAGATCAGTGTGACCTTTCTACGTCCAACTCTCGATAGAACCCACAGGCCAACGCCATTTGCGAATGTGCCAGCAACGATGCCACCGATCAGGATCATGAGACTGGTGCTCGACTTCATGCCGATGGTCTGCAAGAAGTAGCTTGACTTGGCAATCAGGTCGAGGCCAAACATCGCTGGGAGCAAGTTGGCCATGACGACAATCATCGTTCGTCGAGTATTGACGCCCTGGAAGCAGGTCAAGTACGTCGCTCCCGATGTAGCCTCCTTCTCTTCCGCAATGCTAGCCCGAATTTTCTCTAGGACCTTCAATGCATCCACTCTAGGTGCGTAGAGTTTGCGTGAGGACTCGAAAGCTCTATCGGACTGCCCGCGTTCTTCGAGATATGCGGGACTTTCGGGGATGATGACCGAGAGGATAAAAGGAACAACTGCGAGAAGCCATTGGGACCCAAAGGCGACGAGGTAACCGGTCCTGTTAGGTGCTTTGTTGACGAGGAAGACGACAATCGATCCCAGCAGTTGACCCAAGAGATTTCCCGTCGGCACCAAGCCCATGACCGAGGCGCGCAGAGATGTCGGCGCTGTCTCGGAGATGTACGTCATTGCGGTGACTTTGAGTATTCCAATGGCAATTCCTTGAACCGTCTTGCCGGCGAAGAAGAGGGCTCGCATGGTCTCGATATCCGCGGGGAGGTAAGAGAAGAAAATGCCTGCGACGCCAACAGCGCAAATGATAGCACCTGTCCGTAAGCTCCAAATGCGCCCGATGCGATCCTGATACCATCCTGCAAAGACGGAGCCGATGGCCATGCCGAGGGGAATCGCGGCCGACCACAGCGACACCCAGAGTGACGGAATGATCCATTTGTCCTTGTAAAGTTCTCCATAATCGTGCTGGAAGGGCTCGACGGCGACGATGGAGCCGACAATCACCAACGCGTAACCCCACCCGATGACGACGATTGTCAGGGACAGGCAGTACGCTACGACCTTGGGGTACTGGCGAATGGCCTGGCCCAGAGGCAGGTCCTTTTCCTCCTCTGGCACATTGGTGACAGACGTGGTGCTGATTGACTTCATGAGAGGGTTCGTTGACTCGTCTCGGACGCGACTGGTTTCGCCTGGCGCAAGATCTCGTTCTCGTCCGCCCCTCGTCTCTGTTATGTAGGACGGAGAGGGCGACTCCGTCAACTCGATGTTGTTGGTCGTGATCGACCCCCTGTCGCCAGGGCTGATCTTATCGTGAAAGGGGTTCATCGCTTAGCAAATATTTGCCAAAACTTTAAACGGGCGAATGGGGTAGACAGAATTAGGTATAGCTCCGCGCAGAGTGAAATGAGATTTGACAATGATTCGCTGTGTGTTCCCCCGGCAGTTATTTGCGCAGCTTTCTGGAGTATGATTGTGCGTTGGTCGGCGAGAACAATGGTAAGAGGTGGTGTTATGCCCTTCCATTCGGGATTCCAGTCTTGTGATTTGAACAGACTGGGAGCTTTTAAAGAACCCAGAATTCCTTCTTTACGCTAACATGTCCATCTTTAACGTGTGCAATCTGGCAAACGACTCTCAACGAACGTTTGCGGTGGCATTGCTGTGAAGGATTGAAGACTAGGAGATGCCATGGCGCAGCAACACGGGTCAGCGAGGTTGAAGTCCCCAACGGATTCAACTACGATCGCCAAGCTGGAGTTGACGACGCTCTTGACTCTTCCAGCTAGCACGTAGAAACTCAGGTCCTTCGACTGATAGTGGTCCAGATATCCAAGTACCCCCATTCAGTCGTCGTCCGCATAAGAAAATAAGCATTGTGGCATTCTAAGACGATGCGGGGGCGGGCGACAGCGCGGCGCAGCAACTGGCGCGTTCCTCTACCGCTGCCATGCTGGACCATCGCCGCTCGCGCAATGTGCACTTCTTCCGACGGGAACGGGAACGGGAACGGACTAGAATCTTAGATCCAACTTCCAAGGCCCACATGTTTGCTAGCTGCCGTTATTCTTCGATCCTTCTAGGCTCGAGCCAACGGTGTTACTCTGATTGGAAGCTCAGTATGCGCCAATCTGCACCACCAGCCCCCTACGGACACGGATACGGGGAGCCCGTCTAAGCCACATACATATTGACTACGGTCCCAAACGTAAGCGAACACACTTGATCAGAATGATGCACCGAGACAAATGCGTCGCAATCCTATCTTTCACTCATATGCCCGTAGGAAATTGGATATGATCCGCTGGTATTGACGGAGAATATCGATAATCCCGGATCACCGAAGGGTTAGAGGATTGGAACAGGATTCAACGACTTGGTCGACGAGATTCCAGGCCTCTATTCGACTGAGACCTGATTTAAGAGCTGGTCTTAGAATCATCAAGGATCGTTCTCTTGTACAAGAGAGAATCCCGTATCAAAAACACTCATACATCTCAACTCTTCATGTCGATTTTGTTGAAGCACCGAACAAACACCACACCCTCAGCATGAGTTCTGTTCTCGAAGAGTCTGCAAGCATGGGTCCACACCCTCTCTGCTACATCGTTACACCAGTTGGGTGCATGGGGTATGGCCTTGACGAGGACGCTTGCGGCAAGGAACTCGCACAACTCGTTCCCAGCGGCGTTCCAACGGCTATTATCCTAGACGCCGGATCAACTGATAGTGGCCCCGAGAAACTGGCACTTGGCACCATGACTTGCCCTCGTTCAGCCTATGTCAGAGACTTGACCAAGTTGCTGAAGCTCGTACATGACTTTCGGGTTCCATTGGTCTTCGGCTCTGCCGGAGGAGATGGCTCCGACGAACACGTGAAGTTGATGGAAGAAATCATTGAAGAGATTTGTGCAGAAGATAGCAACTCGTAAGTCCTGACTTACCCAAAGCTACATTCCTTGGCTAATGGAACAAGGCAATACTCGTTCAAAACTGTCTCGATATTTTCTAGTATCGACAAACCCGTCATTCTCGAACGACTCAATGTTGGGGGGATCTCCGGCTGTGGTGTCTGTGTGCCCCCATTAAAGTCCAAAGATGTCAAAGATTCAACTCGTGTTGTGGCACAAATAGGCCCCGAGGCGTTCGTTGATGCCATGGAAGCCACACCCGACTTCGATATCATCATCGGCGGAAGGGCATACGATCCCGCTCCTTATGTTGCATACTCCATGTACCAGCTCAAACGTCAGAGCCCAGGCATCACTCACGACCAAATTGAGTCAATACCTGGCGGCTTTCTGCACATGGGCAAGATCATGGAATGTGGCGGGCTTTGTTCAACACCCAAGTCCCACGGCGCTGTTGCCACCGTCTACGAAAGTGGCATGTTCGACGTCAGACCAATCGCGCCCGGGTCACGTTGCACGCCACTGTCAGTAGCCGCGCATTCATTGTATGAGAATACGAGGCCTGACATCCTGCGAGGGCCCGGAGGTGCTCTTCATCTCGACCAGGCACACTATGAGCAGCTCAGCGATCAGCGTACCGTCCGAGCACGTGGGGCGCGCTTTGTTTCGTCAATCGCAGATGGCAAACCATATCAGTTCAAGCTAGAAGCCGCACGCGTTCTTGGCTATCGATCCATTGTTCTTGGGAGTGTCAAAGATCGTAAGTTGGCGTTGGTCTTAGAAGAGTTGTTGCCCATATTGAACAGGCTTGCAGGACTGACAATGCGCAGATATACTCATTGAGCAATTGGACGACTTGCTCATTCTTGTCAAAGCCTACGTCAAGCAGCAACATAAAAATGTGTCCGGTAACTGGGACCTAGACTTCCACACTTATGGCAAAGGGCAGAGCACGCCCAGTGGTCCCGGGGAGATATTCATCGTCGCGGAAGCAATTGCCCCGACACAAGAACTTGCGACAGGTCTCGTATCGACAGCGAGAATTGCATTGATTGTAAGGATGACTCTATCACATACTCCTAATACTTTCTAACAGCAATGTAGCATGGGCCATATGCGGGCCAAAAGGCTACGTCCGGCAACTTCGCTTTTGGGATTGCTGGGAAATTAGAGATTGAGACCGGCCCATGTGCCCAGTTCTCGATATACCATCTCATCGATCTCAAGCCGGGCGAAGAAAGGCTCTCAATTATATCAGAGAACCAGGAGAACAGAAGCCTCCTCCGCTCTTCAGTCTCCATATTTGGAAACGGTCAGGGAACAAGAAGTAATCAGCCTCTCCCGACGGACTTTGAGTCTCAGTCGACAGGCGGGCCGAATAAAAATGGCAAGAAAGCCCACGAGAGCCCGCGGAACTCTTCTTCGAGTCCAAAGAGCATTGCAGGTCACCCGAGAACCCTTTCGGACATCTCCCGAGTCCTTCGTTCGAAGAACGCGGGGCCTTACGAGATTACAATGGACGTCATCTTCGAGTCCGAGTTCACCTTCAGAGCGATTCGAGAGTCGGGAATACTACATCCTGTCAATGTCGCCGAGGCTCTTGGCATATCTGAGAGCGACATTGTTTGGACTGGATTCTTTGAACCGGCTCTGGCATTCAAGGTAACGATACCTCGGTTCAGAGGGGGAAAGAGAGCTTCAGCGGGCAGCTTTATGGAGAATGATATTCATGGGTCGCAACAACACTTGGGACTATCAGTATTGAAGCTGCCAGCAAACTTCGCGGTCGAGGAGAACTGAATTGACAAGGTTGTATGTAAAGGACCTAAAACAGAGTTTTGTTTGCATATAGACATAGAATACTAGGACATGATACATGAAGACTCATGTGGCCTATCGTGACCATGCTTCGGAATATGACGTTCCAGCGAGCAGCATATGGAGTGAGCATGAGGCCCAAAGCACTCTGGCCCAAGATCAATTATCCTCGCTTTCCGATTTGCCCATCCCTCACCATAATTCGCCGTCGCATGGTAAATGCAGTAGACACGGCTTCGATCATGTGGATTTGGCAAGAAACTTGCGTGCCCCGGCCCGTACGGACCTCCGCAGCGCTTGTGACTGACCATAAGCGGTGTCGATCGCTTCGCCCATGCGCCTGGATCTAGAGGGTTCTGTCCTACGAGCGGCAGCAGGCCGAGCTTGTAGTCGCTAGTCCAGCTTCCGTCGGCAGAGTACACAATGCCTCTGAAGACACCAGGAATATCAACCCATGTCGGGCCCTCATTAACGCCCCGGCGGCCCTCATCAGGACGTTCCCATGAGAGCTCAGCCCTCGAAATACAAAGGAGTGTGTCGGTAATGGCTTCTTCCGGGACACGAAGCTTAATCAAGAACAGGTCTTGCTGCGTGTCGGAATGATCTCCAAGAGGCCATCCGGACCAGCAGCAGTATAAATCGTGTCCATTGGGACTAAAGACTGTGGCGTCGATGGACCAGTGGTCCGGCATACCCTTCAGCGGACCTAGAAACTCCCATGCGGAGGCGTCCATCGGATCCTGGGACGACGATCGGAGGACCGTAGTCCGATGGCCCGGGTTCCCGACCCCGGGCGGCGCGCCACAGGTGTAGATATACCACCGGCCCTTGAGGTAGTGCAGTTCTGGTGCCCAAATGTTGACTGACCATGGAGTCCCCGGCGCCGGCTGCCAAACGACACTCTTGTGGCAGTGGTGAAAGTTCTCGAGGGTATTGGAGCACCATATTTCGACGCGGTTGTCCAGGGTAAAGGTGAAGTAGAATTTGCCATTGCCGGCCACAATCCAAGGGTCCGGCGTGTCGACATCGCAAATGGTTCGGTTAGACATGTTTTTCAAGCTTTTCGAATGGATTGCCAAGTTGATCAAGGGATTGTCTCAAGTGATGAGGTTCTTTGAGGTGTTTTCAAGCTGACCTGTGGCGGGTTCAGAGAAATCAGACTTAACGACTCAAAAGGATGAAGCGTTGAAGACGCAGCGGTGCTTGGGCTGCGGGAACGTCACTTGTGTTTCAGCCAAAGTCATCTGATGTTGCGGCCTTGGAGTTGGAGATCAGCAAGGACAAGGTGAGTAATCCTAGTACTTGCGTCATTTCTCCGCATTATCTGCCCCGAGTTGATCAGCAAACTCAAGCAACCAGATGCTTGGAAAGCTTGGATGGGTTGAGTTCTAGTAGAGTTGAGATTTCTTTCTGATTTGACATGTGCAAGTCAATGCGGAGAGCCTGGTTATGTGTTGAGAAAAACAAGCAGCCTTTTTGCAGCACAAAGACACTGGTGAAGGCATTCCATCACAGATCTCGGCACTTCAAGACACGAGTCATGACGGGAACGCCGCTCTCGGGCAAGTCGGGTATGTCTGACTATGGACTCATAAGGCATGTGCACTGGAATTTTTACTGTCTAAAGTTGTGCCTATGTCAATTGCAAGCTGTCATGGTGCATCCGATAATTCATCAGAGAGTCAATAGTCATCATTTCTTCAATCCCACGTCAGACCACAAACCCGTTGGTGTCCTCGGTGGGGAACATTTCCATGCATATGGTCAGGCTTCATTGCCGCATTCTCGGTTTGAGAATAATATGCTTGGTTAGATTCGGAGAACTCTGGAAACTTTGTCAGCGGTTCAGAAGAGACGCCGAGAATTATCGAATTCCGGAGTGGAGGCACGGGAAGGAGAGGCACATACGTATTGGCCATAGTGAACATCTCGATAATATCTCTCAGTCTCCCTTTCCTCAGGATTGATCTGGTAATAAGCCAAGAGCCACTCAGGATCTAGGGAGCTCCTCGCAAGCCCCTGCTCTGACGCCTGCACACATTGTTCAAAAAGAGGTGCGAATAATGCTGAGGCTTGCTTAAGTTGCGCGTTGGCTTGACGGACGTCCTTCGAAAAGGCGGCAGATATTCGGGCCAATAGGGGTCGTTGGGCCTTCAGTGCTTTCATTACGGATATTAATGTTGCAGAGTACGTTACAAAGATACCGACCACCTCGGGCTTGAAACTATTCCCCAGAATGACCTTCCAAATGACGTTCGAGTAAATGAGTAGGATTTGCGGTTGCATGATGACACCGTTTAAAAGCACAAGAAGAACTGGACAATTATAGCTACAATTACTCGACGGTCGCGCCTTCGTGAACAAATCTCCTTACGAGCGGACGCCACCTCCTCGTCGGTCTTCTTGCACGATGCGAGCCAATGTTCTGGCGCAATCAGAACCAAATCGGACCCATCGAGAGCCGTCACTCGAAATACACCGCTCTTCACCTAGTTGAGGCCCTTCTCAATGATATCAACGCCATTAGCAGCGAAGTCCTCTCTGTTGGCGAACCAGGATCCTGAGCTGGCGATTTTGGGCCTTGGTTTTTCCGCGGTGGCCCGGTCCATAACCATCGGGAGGATTGTGACGAGAACCACCACAACAGCCAATGCTGAAAAAGGGGTCAGCAGGCTAGCTAGTTGCGAGAACCAGTGCAGTGGGAGAGTGGTATATTCCATTTCGACAAAGACCTCTTCAATACGATGATTCCAAGAATACGACTTGGGAAAGAGCCGAAGTGCTGGCTGGTGTGCTGGGCGAAGGAGAAATGGTGGAGCGAGAGGCCAGTTGCCGCAAGATGTTTAAGTCTGATTCTCACATTCGCGCAAAACACAGATAAATAAGTGAACGGAAGGTAGACACACAAAAGCCCGGGCAATTAGCTTTGCCGCTGCCTACAGCTTGTGTACACCTCTCCACGGAGCTGTGAGTAGCCGAACGTGAAAGTGTGGGATGGGAAGTATAAGCATTTCAGGCAAAGTATGGCGGACCGTCCAGTGTAAAATTCTATCCATCCATGTCTGGCGGCTAATACTCCCCGGATTCGTCGTAAACCTCCGTGCTCGTATCCGAGGCGGATCGTCTGACCACGTTGGTCTAAAGTCATTCGAACGAAGATTTTGGAGCTCGAGCTTGCAACAATTTGCTTCAAGGGACTACAAGCTTGGGATGGTGGTGTATCTACCACAAAATTATCCAACTTAGTAACTTCTTAAATTTCTCGAGGCAAAACTTCGATGTTCAACCATTGTTAAGTGCCACACTGCTTGAAATGGGTGGCGTCTGGTGTCCCAGGCATCAATAGGGCAATGTACGCGCCTGAGAGGTGACTTTTTTCGTCTAAGGACGGCACGAGAGACATTTTTGATCCGAAGTATATGCACTTTCGAATGCTGGTGGTGCTTGTGCGGTAGAATTTCCAACTAGAAAAGCTTTCACAGAAACTCAACACGAAGGGGGCTTACGACAAGTTGACGTGGGATCCGCACGAATGTTTCGTTCGTTTGCCATCTTTGCCTTTATGAGCAATGATTGTATCACCGCTCGCATAGCAATGAGGGACTTCCATGGCCTCGCGATGAGCGAACAAGCACTTTAGATGGCATCTGTTGCATTTTATGAGGTGAATTATTTGCGCACTCCTGATGTCGGGGACCATGATTGTCGACATCGCTAGTGAAAGTTCGAAAGATAGATCATGAAACTGCATTTTGATCTATTTATAGCCAAAAGGACGTGATAATAAACACTATGGTATCGTTGCTTTGGTCTTCCTCTACCCCCTATAATATTGCTTACGAGCATGCAGCGACGCTCCAAGTCATGTGTCAATCTTTTAAAATGGCACAAAGGCAACTGATGTTGGGCCCCGTTCAAAGCCCGTTGCTTGCACAGCCAAAAGGCTTGCCGACGGTGCCCGCTCTAAACTCTTCAATGATGCCTTCAACACTGGCGTATGTGCCGGCAGTGAGGAACAAAAGACCGGTGAGAATGATGATGATGTTGAGACCCATCGTCGTAAGATCGGCAAGTTTTCCAGGCTTGGGGACACCGGCGCGATTATCGGCACCTCGCATGCGGAAGTAGGCGACGCCCCAGAAGATGAAGCCGAAGAATGAATCGAACAGAGACGACATGAGGGAAAGCACTGAATCTAGTTAGCGAAAACTCTGGATCATTGACCGAGCGAAACTTACGGGAAGAGAAGAAGGGGATAAGTTCGGCAATCAAGAACGCCAAAAGCCACAAGGCAAGAAGAATGGTGGCCCAAGAACCCCAGCCGACAATGGTGTGCTCGTGCAAGTGCTTTGTGCCCTTGAAGAGACGGAAGAAGAGGAATCTAGCCGAAACGCTGGCGTACAAGACGCCGAGGAAGACGAGAGTCGGGATCATGAAGGAGAAGGACACCTTCTTATAGACTTCCTCGAGGGAGCCGAAGGCGGGAGCCGTCATGTATTGGTTTCCGACGAAGGCGTAGACGACAGCGCCGACAATGCTGAAGACGATGATCTCACCAATGGTCACGGCCCAGAGAGCCTTGGGGAAATCCCTATATCTGGCTTAGCATACATGCTAAAAAAGAGTATGATTGTAGACTTACCTAGGATCCTTCATCTCCGCAATGAAACTGGGCAACGTGATTTGGCCGATGAAAGTATAGCTGATGTTCAGGAAGGCATTCATTCCAGAAACAAAAGTCGTGGCAGCAATGGGGATGGCCGTGACAATCGGGGCGCCGCCAGTCTTTGTTGTGCCTGTGGTCTCATCGACATACGTTGATCGGGGGTCGTAGCCGGCGGGATGCGCCTGAATGCCAGCAAAGATGGTCGCCAGAAGCACGGAGATAAAGGTGAAGGCTGCGGAGGCGGTTCCGGCTTTCGAAAGGGCGTCGAAGGTGCGAGGCAGCGAGCAGAGCCAGCAGATGATGGTGACGACGATGGAGAAGACGACGGTTCTGCAGACGACGGGGTCGGATTCGGTCATTGTGTTGAGGTACTTGGCGCCAACGAGGACGTGTAGAGCTTGGATGAACTACGTACGTAGTGTTAGCAATGCACCCATGTTGTCGACGGGAGTAAGAGGCATACAGTGTTGTTTAGAATGAACATGACAGCCGTAGCGTACCAGGCCCATGTCTTTCCCCAGAAGAGCATCTGGCCGATATCGCAGACGTCGCGAACTTCGGGGTGTCTCATGCAGAACTGCCAAAGAACCAAAGATCTGCACGGGCAGTCAGTATTATGTCGAGGCGAGCTGGGCGAGGGAGTCGGAACTTACGTGTAGAGCACAACGAGCGCGATGACGGCAGTGAGGATCAACCCGGGCACCAGGCCAAGAATACTATATGACCACGGGAAACTCATGATGGCCTTTGTCGGTCAGCACGATGTGCCACGCGCCAAATCTCCCCCAAGACGGAAACTCACCAGACAAATGTACTCGGAAAACAGCAGGCCGGCCGTCTTCTGCCAGCTGCACGTCCTGTACTTGATCGCATGGCTATTCTCCTCGGCAAGCTGCTTGGTCAAGATAGCATCGGCGCTGTCTTCGCTGTCGGAGCCCTCTCCGACGCCCTCCTTGCGAGGCGCAATCCGCGGGCCGACCTTTGTGTTGCGGCCGCCGAACCAGGCGCTGAAGCCGGAGGAGCCTCCTGTCTCGGCATCGGCGCGGGCAAAAGCAAGCTCGGAGGAGCCCTTATCGTTGGACGTGGGCTCGGGTTGGCGTAGATCTTTATCCATGGCGCGCCAATTGAGTCGCGGCGATGCGCCGGGTGACACTGGGAAATGGAGGGGTAGAGGCGACGGGGTTTCGCAATGCGGGTGGGTGATGATATCGATGGCAAGTGGTATACTGGTGTGACGATACGGTGGGACGGATCACGGACGCTCAAGTGGCAGGTCGGCGGATGGAGAAGAAGAGAAGAGACGGAGGTGTAGAAGAAGAAGAGGAGGGACGAGAACAAGAGGGAGGTAGAGTTCGGAACAATCTCCAGGCACAGGATGACGGAGAGAATGCGCGAGCACGTGGGACGTGCGAGTTTTAAGGGTACGAGGAGAAGGAGGGAGAGGCAAAGAGCTACGGGCTACTTGTGAAGAGGAAAAAGATCAGCTTAGCCAGGCGTCAGCAGTATGATCCCGGCAGTTGGGAAGAGAGATGCGACATGGCAAGGTGACATGGGAAGTTGGGAACGGCCGAAGAAGGGCTGGAGCCACGGACGCGGGTTCCTTGCGAACCAGGAGTGTAAACTGGGCCGGAGGAGGGAGCGATGGGAGGAACTCGTTGCATGCGACTTGCAGGAGACTGCAGTAGGCAGATCGAGTATGTGCAGACAACAGCAACTGGGAAGGGGTGTGCGGATGGTGTTATCCCTAGAGAGCGTGAGAGCGTGAGAGAGCAGAGGGATTTCGCCTTGTCAAAGATGATGGCGATACCTCAAGAGGCACCACAGAACAGGTGGGTTGCCATGTCACTTTGGCTAGTGGTTCGACACATTTCGACCATGGCAAAGTTGCTTGAAAGCGTCCGCCACAGATTACGATACCCGCCAGCGGACATCCTCCAGTCAGAAACCAGCCAATGCAGCCAGGAAATGTGAAAGCATGCAGAGGGGAGCAAGGGGAGGAGAAGGGTCTCCCCCGTGCGTGGGTGGAACTCGAGTTCCGCCCCGGTCAGAGATTTCAGAGCCTCTCAAAGTTGTCGAGGACCAGAGGCGTCAAAAGGGGATCACAATCCGGCCCAGGCTCGCGGAGCACGTCATTGCAAGATATGGGGAAGACGTCCAGCTACAGGCGGCGCTTCTCTCAAAGGGGAACTGGATCTCGGATGGCTTCGCGGCTCGGAAAGACTGTTGGAGCCTTGGAGGTACTTGGCCGTGCTAGGTTAGTATTGCCTACCTTGCCAGTATCTGCAGTAGGGTACCCATAAAGAGGCGAACTTGTAATTAGTTACTATCCCCGTCGAGATGTTGTTCAAGAGATGACATTGGACACTTGGAGACCAATCTAAACCCTCTAGCGGGTCGAGTAGAACGAACGTTTCTTGCGACCGCGGCGCCGCCGGGCACCGGTGCAGAGAGACTCAATGTCGTTGAAGAGCCAATTGAGTTCCCGGGGGCGACACCAGCGATCGACAAGAGACAAGCAAAAATGCCAAAAAGGACAAGCAACGACAAGCATCGGGAGATGCGCCACCAGAAAAGCTTGCTCGAGCTAGTGACGTCGTCCCCGGTCAGCCCCCCCGCCAGTCCCCCCTCCAGTCCTGATGAAGTGACGCTGCCCCCGTTCACAGATTAACAGACTAGTAGGGCTTGTTGGTGGGTGCGAGTTGGCTCGGAGGATTCGTGCCAGCGCCAAGCAGCGAGCGGCCCTCTGAGCGGGAAACAAAAAGTCCAAGAGATTGTCAAGAGATGGCCAAGAGATGAGGCACTTGCTCGGCACGCGGAAACACCAAGCTTGGCAGGGCGAGGAATGACGAGTGAGACGAATGTCTGGCTGATGATCTGAGATGTGAGACTCTCATCAACAGTCACCCTTCTGTTTGTTTGCTGTGAGACCAGCACATTGAGTTATGGCCGACTGAATCTTCAACATCGACACTGAGCAACCAACCAGTCGATCTCCACTCACTCGGTCCGAGTCAGAGCTTTGAGGCGTGGAGAGCACTGAAAGTTTGGCCTCGAAACTGGGGGACGCCCAGACACTCACACCTCCAGAGCAGAGTCCAAGGCTCCAACGGCGGTGTCCCCCGCCGTCCCTCTGGTTCTGCATTAGCTCGTCAGCATTCCCAGGATGCTGCATGCAACGAGCAGGGTGGGCGGGAGGTGGTGGCACCGTCGGGCCACATCCGTGCCGTCCTCGACGTTTGCTGGATACCTGGAGCAACCTGTACATACACGTTGTATCAGTCTACCGCCAGTGTGTGCTGCCTGTAATCTTGGCTATGAGACTTAAAGACCGTTCATTGTACTGTGTATGTATTTGTACTCCGTAGGTGCAGTAATGATCAAGAGTCTACAAGAGTAAACCACTTTCGGCAACTTGATCAAGAGCCAAAGAGCCCGAGTTTTCAACCAAGAAGAGAACCACAATGACACATGGAAACTGTAGCAGCGTGGGATGCTCACAGTTTGTGTTCCTTTTGATCTTACAGTCATAGTCCCCGTAATTGAACCTTGTCTTCAGCTGACGTTGGGATACGGCTGCCATCCGCCCAGGAACCGTGGAGGCCATGGGTCAAGGTCTGAAATTGCGCCATCGGCTTTTGAAATTGCATCAACCTGCAGAGCAAACGTAAAACTCAAATATCTAAGGAGTACTCCGCCTGTGTTCCTGAGTCTTTCCTTGGTGACCCGAACCGGCGGAATCCCAACCGGTCGAGGCCCGCGGGCAGCTGCCGAAACGCAGGGTTCTGTTATTGCCCCGAAGTCTGGTTGCAGTCTGCTATACTATTGTGATACTGATTTAAATGCTATACGAGGTCCGAATGCGATGAAAGATTCCCTTGCGCCGTCCGCCATGCAATGCGTGCAGATAAGAGGGCTTAGGCCCAGCATCCAGTGATCACCACTGAGGCACTCCAAAGGTAGTCCTGTGCAAGTCTGGTCAACCCGCCAGACTCAAACAGTCGTCTCGTCCCAGTCAACCCATCTCCGAATCACATCGTCCACCGCGCCGATGCCCTTCTTGGACGTCTGCACCTCAAACCACTCGCGGTGCACCGAAGTGCATCCGGCACACGTTATGGGCCCGGCATGCAGTCCCATGCCCGACAGCTCAATGTGGATGAGCCGCTCGACGCGGTGCACATGCGGTGTCATGCGCGGTTGCTGTCCCGATGCCGCGCTCGCTCCCGGTATGTACGGGTAGTACCGCAGTACCTCGATCTCGTAGGAACACTGCTTTGTCCACTGTTGCATCCTGCGCTGGACGTTCTGCGCCCGTCCAATCTTGATGAGCATCTTATTGTCTCCCGATGCGCCGCCGTTGGCGTTTGCAAAGGCCGATACCACGTCGCTAGACCGTCGGTTGCGTCCCACGCCCCGGGCTGGCGAAGGCGGTGCAAGCAGAGATCTCGCTTCCTGCACAGGGGCCGCCTCCTTTTTGGAAGTCGGGGTGATCCAAAACATGTAGATGTAACCCGCTTCTTCAGAGCTGCCGTACGGCCTCGCCAACTCCGCCATGAGCGCCGATGCTGTCTGGGGGTCGGTCGATGGGGGGATGAGTGATAGGTACTGCGCTGTCTGGGACGTCGAGAGCGGCTGAGGAGACGCCTGCTGGGAGCTTTTCCGGGAGTGGCTCGACGTGCTCGGTCGCGGGCGCGAATTCGAAGGGGCCAGGAGTTGGCTCGAGGGCCGGGGCATGGCTGCGGAGCCGCCGTTCTGCACCGGTCGCGGCTGGGGCCGAGGGGCGGGCTGGGATTCCTGGACTTCGTCGATGGGGATGCTGAAGCAGCAGCAGAGGTGTAATTCCTTGCGCTCCTTTTGCGGCGGGCGTGTATATGCCGAGGGCGGCTTCGAGGCGCTCGTGGTTTGTGTCCCACTACCGCCACTGAGCCGTCCTCCATGAGGCCGTTTCTGTTTCTTGGTTGGGTTGGAGCCTACGTCCACCAGGCCAAGCCGGTCCGCGAGAGTGTCGATGCTCGTTCGCTCTTCCAAGATGGGTCTGCCGGACAGTCTAGGGCCGGGACTCGACTGTGCAGAGCGACTTGCAGCCTGGTCTTTGTGGTGGTGGCAGTAGAGCGACTCCTCCTTGGCCGTTGGCGAAAGCGTCTTGCCCCTCGCGGGCGTGACTGAGTTGCGGCATAGGTTTCCTGCGCCCGTGAGGCCCTTGCACGTTGTCTTTGGATTCTTCGAGTCTGATCGCTCGAGGCGCTCCTCGGGCGTGTTTGCAATGTATCCCATTGTTTCCTCCCTTCGAGTTGAACAATGGATTTGTTCGTCGTCGTTGTTTCTTTCTTGGTTCAAAGTTCGTGAATGTCTTCGTCTATAGCAGCCGGAGCGCCAAGGAAGATGCGAAGGATGGAAAGCTCAAATGCGATAGCGGCAGCGGGTAAAGGTCGCGTCAAAAAGAAGGTAAAGACTTGCCAAGAGTCGGCCAGGAGAAAGGCAAGAAAAAGAACAGCGTGACGACACTTTGAAGGGGATTCACGACATTTGCTGTTATGCGTGTGCGTGAATCAGGGCCACGTCCAAGATGGCCTCGCAAGTGACGACCCGCAGCCCAAACCAGCATCAAGAACGAGAACAAGAACTTGGATAAACAACGAAGACACCCTGGTCTGGCCGACGATGGGTCATCTTGACTGAGAGCCTCTGAGGTCACGAGGTGGGCGCGGACTCGACGTGACTGGGGAGATGACTGGAGGAGGTTGGGTCTCGACGGGGTCTGTACGGGGTCAGAGACCAGGGCAAAGAACCTGCTGAGCCTCTTTTTCCCCCTTGCTGCCGAGACGGACTGAGAGCTCGCTGCCTTGCGATGCGGTGTGCGGTGTGCGGGCGCGCTTCGTGTTGGTGCGTGTGGTGGAGAGCTGCAGGAGCTTTGGGCGCGAATGCCGTCGCGTGGCTGGCGGTGAGTGGCTGATGTGCACCGCCTTAGTTGAGCCACAGTCGGAGCATCGGAATCGCCGACATCCTCAGCCACACTTGAACCTCTGAATTTCCACTCAACACCAAAAAATGCATCAACACACCACTTCTTCTGCCTCACCTTCTCCACGAATTTGGGAACCTCGATACGGCTCCAAAAAAGACTTGACGAAGATCTTCGATTCTATGAGTCCTTCAAACCTCTTTGTGGCCCACATTCAGCCCTCTCCCTCTGCTCTGCGAGATCTCAACAACGCCTCCACAGCAGGGTAAGGTAGCCCGACACATCAGTCGGTGCAGCTACCAGCCAATCTTTCTTGCAACAGCGATCGATAACAACAATTCAAGCCCTTTTCTCATTTGATCAGAACCCCTAGGTCCGGTGACGTGACAAACCCAAACCCGTTGTCGTCACTAGCAGGGAGGATGGCCATGGCCAACCTGGAGTCTTCGATGAAGTTGATGACGAACCAGCGACAGCGAGACTTGAACATGGGAATCAATTTACGCACACATGTTTATCCAAGTTCCAACATGCACCACTATCACTAGCCAGGGTCAATATTGGCATCCGTATCCGGACACCTCCAAGGCCGGGATGGGCCATCATCTCCACACCGCATGTTGCGTCCCCCACCTGTCGAGCTGCTCCGATCAAGACACCAACAGACCCGGCGAGTGCCCACCTTTGGCCGTTGCAAACAAATTCGGCACTGGTCCATCGCGAATCGAGTGACTGCCGCGTGTCTGTGGCCACATGGGGCAGAACGGCGAGCTGAAAACCGAACAATCGACGGCGGGCGGACCCATCAGCGCGCCGAAGACGTGCATAGTAAGCCGGGCATCTTGCGTCCGACACGGATGCACAATCATACCACACGGACGGCGGTAAACTCCCTTGCCAGGCCTAACTTGTCCGCACTCAGAAGACGCCTTGAAGTTCATCAACCCGATGGACAGAGCTGCAATATTCACCTTGCCCATCCACTCCGTAGTGGCAGATCATCACGCAGATCACACATCTGCCATGTTGCTCGGCCCCAACTACTACAGAAACGGCCATCAACGAGAGATCATCCAATGTCCATCGCAACGTCAAATGGCCTCATCGCCTTGTCTCAGTGCTTCAGAAGCCCATCTGCAAGCTCAGGACGGACCAGAACCAGGCTGTGGGCGCCAGACGCTGCCCCTGAGGCCGGCAATCTCGGGGACTCAAGCGCGGTGGACAAAATCACACCACAAACAGACCACCGGGAAGTGGGTCGCCCGGGGATGGAGAATGGATCTTCTGTGCCTCTCTGCAGCTGGAAACACACGGCTCCGGGCCATTCACCAAGAGCAGGCGATGAGAAGCTGTCACCAGATTCGCCAATCTCATCAGCTTTACGATAAGCCAATGGCAACGGTCGTCGAGGCGCAACTCATCCATTTCGTATTCGGATCTGTGGATTCATGTTTAAAGTCTCCAGTGTCTCTAAGAGGAACGGGCACAGCAAAACATGCAAGTTATCGTACCACACCTGAGCGGATGCCGGTGAATTTTTATCGTCCCATCGGCGTCTGGACCCCTGCGCCGCCCTTCGAGAAGAACCATCCATTTCCAAAGCCCGTTCAACGCCAACACGCGCAGTCTCCACCAAACGCGGATGTTTATTAATTCGACTTGGCCCCTTTCGCAATCCTGCCAGATTCCCATATTTGGTCTGGTTGCTGCCGTTGCATCTCGAGAGTTGCACATCACCTTGCTTTAGTTCGTCTCTCCTGCATTGCATTGGGGTGTGTTTGATACCATGGCGTCCTGGTAAGCCAACCGCAATTTCTCACTTACCTCCCAACTTGACCATCCGCTTACACACAACGCTCTCATAGGAATTCCACCGTCGTGTTTCCCAACCAGACGTCTACCACAACCTACCTCGGCGTACTCGACGATGTGAACAAGTACAACGTCCAGCTCAACGCCATTGAGCGCCTATGGGCGGCGTGGTACCTGTGGATGCAGAACGACATCCTCGCCACTGGCATCATGACCTTTGTCATGCACGAGGTCGTCTACTTTGGTCGCAGTCTGCCATGGATCATTATCGACGCCATTCCCTACTTCCGCAGGTGGAAGATTCAACAGGCACGTCACTCCACATCCGCCATGTCTAATGCATTCGGCAGGATCCCAGACATGAACGACTACCACCCGTACCAGCCACTAACCTTGAGCAGCAAAAAATCCCAACTTGGAGAGAGCAATTTGAATGCGGCGCCCTAGTTCTCTTCAGTCACTTCACCGTCGAGCTTCCGCAAATTTGGCTCTTCCACCCCATCGCCACCTGGTGCGGTCTCGACTACGGCGTGCCCTTTCCCGCCTGGTGGAAGATGGCCTACCAGATCGCAATCTTCTTCGTCCTCGAGGACACTTGGCACTACTGGATGCACCGCGGTGCCCACTGGCCTCCCCTGTATAAGGCCGTCCACAAGATGCACCACTACTACTCGGCCCCCTTTGGCATGACGGCCGAGTACGCCTCCCCGATTGAGGTCATGTTCCTTGGTCTCGGCACCGTTGGGTCACCCGTTCTATGGGTCCTCATCACAAAGGACCTGCATCTCTTCACCATGTACATGTGGATTGTCCTCCGCCTGTTCCAAGCCATCGACTCGCATTCCGGTTACGATTTCCCCTGGTCTCTGAGGCACTTCCTCCCCTTCTGGGCCGGCGCCGAGCACCACGACGTGCACCATGAAAAATTCATTGGTAACTACGCGTCTAGCTTCCGGTGGTGGGACTACCTCATGGATACCGAAGCCGGCGCAGAAGCCCACCAGCGTAGACGGGAGAAAAAGTTGGACAAGGCCAAGAAGGCGCAATAAAGAGATTGAGTTCGATCCTCTCGCAAAAGTGTTGTTTCCGACTTCTGTCTCTCCGCTGGAGGGGATCAACATTCGCTTGAATCTTGAAGTGACAAAGTCGTCGCGAAAGACTTTCCGGCTATGCATTCCTTTTCTTTTAACGGCCGACACGACGACTTCTGTATGATAAATTGTAATAACCTAGACTTACCAACTAATGCGCCAATCGCTACCTGTCAATACACCATTGCTGTACATACAGAACACTGTGCTCTTGGTTTCTTTGAGTTTCGATGTCATATTAACTTGAAGCTGTCGCCAGACAAGCACGTGGGCCATTCGATGGAGAGATGACTCAGAAGAGTACGCACCGGTAACAGCCCCTCTCCCAACGGCAAAAACAGAGCTATTTCGTGTGACTCGATTGCTAGGTCGAGGTCGTGTCGTACAGGAGGGAGAACAATGCAGCAGTGTTTGATGGAAACAACGGCAAACTGCAGTGCTTTTGGTATTGCAAGCAGGGGCCCGCATACGAGGATGGTGGCATGGCCGTCCCTGAGCAATCGTCTTAAAGACTTTGACCTGTGCACAAACTTATTCAAATTTCCTTTGTTCGATCTTCTGGACAAGCTTGACCAATTCTATGACACTGAACTCGAAGATAGATAGCAAAACTAATATTTTCTTCTCCACCACTTTCCGTGGTTTAACGAAATGGCCCGACTGGCTGTGAGCTTTGGCTCCAATTCTCTCGGCGATGATATGGCGCCGTTGGATTCTCAGGCGATACTAGGGCATTAGCAAGACAGTCTTCCTTGATCTTCCGGTGCCTGACAGACAAATTGAATTCCTGCTCCTTGCATCTCAGTTGTTGATTGCCAAGCATGTGAGCGCGGCAAGGGATTCGTCAGTCGTTTGTTTTCGAGTGCATGTTCCCGAAAATAAACCTTCTTTGTTCTCGTAGTATGCCTGACATGAACCACGGGATTGTTCAGAACCGCTGTGTTCTCTCCTGTCCCTGTCCTTCCTCGTGTCAGATGACAAAAGAACGCCGGTAATGCAAGGAGTCGACGCGCCTATGCGGCACGACGCAGCCTCTTGAGGTCGTACCCAGGGGCTAGACGAGTTCGAGGTGACGAGGTTCCAGGAAGCTTGCCTGCTCGCCAAACATCCAAGACGCATGGGACCAATGCGACTTTCCGATCCTACAACACCATCATGTATTCAAAAAGACCCGTTATGCCACCCAGATATGACTTGGCGATCCATGCCTCTCTCATCCTCGAGATCTTAGGTGTCTATCAGCAGTTGTTGACCATCACACTCGTTCACCAACGTTCAGTCGCAAATCGTCATTCAACTCCAAAAAGGATGTCTCGCTACCTCCTCCCAGTTCTGGCAGCTACAGCGGTCCTAGCCAAGACGGACCTCACGGGCTGCACCTCTCTCACATACACCTACCCAGGACCCTCTGGCGACTCCATCAAGACAGTCATCCACTACGTCCCCGAAACCCACGAGATCTGCACCCCGCTCGACTGCGGAGGTACGGACCCGGCGTCCGGCAAGAAGGTCCCGGGCTGCCCGGGCTACTCCGGTACCGAGACCATCACCAAGAGCTTCTTCTCCAGCTGCGCAACCGTCAAACCGCCGACCATCACGGTCACCCAGACCCTTGCGACCCCCGGGTCGAATAGCGGAGTAGGCAGCACGACGGTGACGGTCACGCCCCCTACCACGACGAGCACCATTATCAAAACCGTTACTACGTCGGTGACGTCGCCATTGTCGTCGCTGACGCCGTCGGTGGTCACGACTAGGACGGGCGTCGCCGGTAGTACCTTGATCACGTCGACGGAGGGTGAGGCTGTGCCGACTGGGACGGGAAGCGGAGCGGAGCCTTCGTCGAGTACGGTTCCGGGGGGGGCGGGGTCGACCGTTCGGGCGGGGATGGCGGCAGTTCTCGGTGTCGCGGCGGCTGTTGTCGTGTTCGCTTGAGAGACACCCGTCGCCTCGCATACTTTCATTTAGCAGGGGGGAAATCGTTGTCAGGAATATTGGGTTGGTGGTCCTGAGGATTTCGACAATGATGGGGTGGAAGTGTAATTGTTCTATGCTCAACGCAAACAGTTGGGGTTTTCTCAACCGTCATGACATATACGTTTGAACCATCAAGTGTCAAGACGCATTTTTGCAAGCTACCCTTGGTCAGTCTGGCCATAGAGAAGAAACAGATTGAACATTTGGCTGCTCTCAAATGCCAAGCTTCTAACTCCAGTGTGAAATGTCCCCCTTTTGACTGTCGGCAAAGTTTGTGCGATCTGTGTAAGGTCAGGCATGGATATCCTGTACGTAGTAATGGGCATGGCTTTCGACGTTTTATGAAGATGGGAATTAAGGAAGAGATTAGTTCAATACGTCATATGTAGTTTCTCATCCAAAGAGCAAAGAGTCGTATATCTTCAATAACATTTCTGTTAGTATCCCTATTACAGGGTAATTAGTTCGAACCGTGGGGTAATAAAGAGATTAATTAAACTATATAAATTTCTATATAGGTATAAAAGGGAGGTTCTAATTATAAGTTAGGTAGGCTACGATAATCGTAAGTAAGGGCCGTAATTAGCCCCTACGTAACCGCCGTATACCGAGGTTAAATTAAATTTCTAATCCGATATTAACTTTCTTTTTTTTTTATTAATTTAACTACTATAATTAGAGATATAATTCGACCTCGGGCCCGTTTATTAAGTTATTTCCTTTTTATTTTTTTTTTATTTTTTTTATATAACCTATTCTTTTATTTATATATTAACTTTTTTACTACTTACGAATTACTTTAACCCCTTATTTAGTACTATTTTTATAAAAACGTTAGCGAGGTTATTATCGCTATTAATTTAACGAATTTCCAGTATTTTACGCTCTTTATATAATTACCTAAGGATTATAATATCGATTATAAGCCTCTTTTCGTTCGTAGTCCCTAATTTAATAAAATATTTATATAATAAATAAAAATTAGTATAAATAACTATTAAGATTAGTAAAAGGTTAAGTTAATTAGTAATCCTTTTTAGCGTTATTGAAATTACGTAAGTAAGGTTAATACTATGAGTTTTGCTATTGGGGCAGTACCATTTGGCTATTGGGGCAGTAATCCACTTTTTGGACCAATGAGGGCTCATAGCTATAAAGCTTAGACTATAACCCCATACCTATACCCGCTATACCTACCCACGGGCCACCCAGTGTAATTACCCACGGTCGCAATTACCCACGGTCGTAATTACCTACGGTCGTAATTACCCACGGTTATAATTACCTACGGTCGTAATTACTTATAGTCGTAATTACTTATTAAAAAAAATAATTAAATAGGTAATTAAGTAAGGAATTACGGTTATAAGAACTTATGACCGTAGGTAATTATAACCGTACGTACCTATAGCTACTTTATATAATTACGACTATGGGTAATTATACTAGGTGGCCCGTGGGCAGGTGCAGCGGGGCTTAAAAATTTAGAGTTCGGAAGGCAGGCTCTGATTGGCTAATAAAGTGGATTACTGCCCCAATAGCCAAATGGTACTGCCCCAATAGCAAAACTCAATACTATTAACTATATTATAGATTTTTAACGTAAGTACACTTCTCGTTACTTATTTATTTTTAATTAACGAGTAGTAGATTATATTATTATAAATTATAAATTCGCTCTTACTTATACTCTTATTAACTAGGATAATAATATACCCTAATTACGAAGTAAGGTCGTTATTATTTATAAATAACTTATTAATAAAGATATAAAGCTTATTAATTATAAAGTTAATTAGGTAATAAATAAGGCCTCGATCGAGGTTTAATTACTACTATTTAAGTTATTTATTAAGTACTTTAATATATTATTTACTTAGTTCAATAACCTATACTACTCTAATATAATTAAAAATCGCCTCGGGCTAGTATATACTCGTAATATATACCCCTTATATAAACTTAACTTTATATCGCTTTTTAATATTAATTACGTTTAAATTAATAAGGCTAATTTTTTTACCCTACCCCTTTTATTAAAAAATGATAGTTTCCTTTTTAATTATAAGAATCCTATAGTTAAATATTAATAAGGGATTTATTATAAAGATCTTTTTTAGCTTTATTACGAAGCCCGCTTTTTAAAGTTCTTTATCCCCCTTTTTTATAAAATTAATATTAAATAAGCCTAGTATATTATCGGTTTATATTTTAATAATACTAAATTAGTTACCTTTGTACTTAGAAACTAGTAAGTACGGATCGTATATAGATATAACTATTAATAATTAATTAATATAAAAATCGTAACATATAGCTTATTAATAAGTACCTAATTCTATAAGCTTATATAGTAGCTTGAGTACCTCGATAATCGTACTTTCTAAGTACTTACTAGCTATTTCTTTTAGGAAATAGGCTAAGATTTTTTTTATAAGCCCTATAGCCGATTAAGTATAGGTTTAAGTAATATTATAGCTCTAAATCTCGTATTTCTTTTTTTATAACGATATTATTAGTACTATTATTAGCCGTTAGCTATAGCGCTATATTATAGGCGATTACGTAAGTAACGTTACTTTTTTAACGTTGTTATGCCCCTAGATTATATACCTAGATTTTTTATATAGTTAGGGTATTTTTTTTTTAATTTTACGAACTATTCGCAATTTAAATATATAAAGATTTGTATACTTTTTTAAGTTATAGAGGATAAATTAATAAACCCCTCGATCGTAAAAAGTATTTATTTTAATAAGATCTAATTCTTTATATAGTAGTTTTTTTCTAGCTTTATAAGTACAAAAAATCGACCTTAACGGGATTACGCTTTTAAGGGAAATTATATAATATAGTATACTTTTTAACTATATAATATATATAATATATCCTAAGTACGCGCTTAACGTAATATAGTAATTTTAATATAAAAGCCGCTATTTAATTCGGGATAAGTAAGCTACTCTCTTTAGCTATTTATTAATAATAAGCTAGGTAATATACTTACGTAGTAGCGCCGGCTAGAAAGGTCGATAGTAGAGGTTAATAATAGAAGTCGGCCGTAATAGTTAGCTATAATAGTTAGCTATAATAGTTAGAGGCGGCCTTTTTTAACTATAGAGGTTCTAAACTTTAATAGTAACGTAAAGGTTTTTAAAAAAAAGGGCTAAATAGGCTAATATTTACTACTCTTTATACTAGAGCTCGTAAAGATTTTTTCTATCCTCATTACTTCTAATATTACCCAAAGCTACTCTCTATTTAAACTAGATAAATTTACTAAATAAATTTACTAAATAAACTTATTAACATACAAACTACTACCTCGATAAGAACTTACTCTAAGTCAGTAATTAGTAGGCTAAAAATGCCCATTAATAAGTCTGCCCCTCTCGGGCTGGGCGCCCTCTTCGGCTAGCTCGACGCTATAGCTATCGTAGTTAACGTGGGTACGCCCGAGGAGTAATAAAGTACTTTTTAATAGTACGGAATTTAGCTAAGTAATATTATAAGTACCGTAAATAGCCGGGCTAATACGGATACTAAGATCTAGTATATTAACGCTAGCTTAGTTATAATAACTATAATAAATAAACTAAAAGTATATATAATTAGAATAATAAACCGGTATTTTAAATAGCTCCTATAGGACCCCCCGGGTAGTAATAATACTTATATAAAAAAAGGGATTATATTAGACTTAGCTACTTACGTAGGCTAGTACTAAGAGGTCCTATGCGTATTAGAGTAAGTAAAGCTCGTTCTATAAGCGGGCGGCGGAAGGTTAAGAGCTATTTTAATTAGTAGTTAGGTATGGAGCGTAATATACCCAGTTTTCTCTAATGCGTAATACATAGTACGGCCCCGGCGGATTACTCCGTCGGGGGGCTAATTCTTTATAAAGCTTTTTAATAGTTATAATTATACCTTTTTTATATAGTTTAATTACTAGCTCGAAATCGGCTTTCTTTTTTATTATATAAAAAGTATTAATAACCTCGTTACTAATAATAAATTACTACGTTAGGGCTTATTATTATAATCTTCCGCAACGTCTCGCTAGTAATATTAATACCCTTTTAGTAATTTCCTCTTCCTCGTCGTTTATTAGTACTACTACGACGATTTTATTAAGGGTAATTTCTTATACCTCTACTACGGGTTATATAGTTTCCCCTAGCTCTTCTTTTTTAATTTAATTTAAAAATTACTTTAAAAAGATCTATATAATATAGTCTAATTATCATAATTAATACCTCGAGTAGCTAGTCGCGATCTTTTATAATTATATAAGAGCGCTCGTTAATAAAAATTAATTTATATAGCCTAGCCTATTATTATATAATTTCGCGCTATATTTATATATCCTAATTTAGTAATATATTTAAATTAACCCCTATATTAAGTTTATTATATATAGTAATTACTTTATTAATTTACTTTTTTATACTTACTTCGCGTAGTACTTATATTACTTTTTTAATTACTTAGGCTCGTTAGCTTATGTTTAGTAATAATAGCGAGGCTAAGGTCGTTTTTAAATATATTTTAAATACTAAAAGCGTTAATATAAGCCCGTTAAGCCCTATAGTATTATTATAGTATTTAAGTACCGTTTAGATGTATTTGTCGTTAATAAAATCAGGATTTTCCTCTTTAATAATTCTAAATACCCTTTTTAACTATTAGTATACCCTTTTTACTTTTTTAATACTATAATACGCTTTAACGGGCACGATTTTTAGCTATATACTATAAGCTACTATATTTTCTTTAAATTTTATTAACTTAAAACTAATACTAATATCAGTTTTAATACCGTTTAGCGGTCCCTAGTATATATTAATCTAGCTTTTTCGCAAGGCTACTTATACTATTTTTACTTATAAATCTTAGAAGAATTACCCTACTTAAAATAATATAGCTTTTTTAATTATATATAGGACCGGTTAACTATTTAAATAGAAGATATTAATAACAATTTCTTAATTAAAGTTAAGTTTATTATGTAATTTAAATTTACATTTATATAAGCTCTGCGCATTTATTTAGTATTAATAATACACTTTTATTAACTACTTTAGTACCCTTATTTTAATATTATTATTACTTAATTACTTTAAGAAGTTATATAGCCTCGTGACTAACGAGTACCCAAATCTCTAGTATAATTATCTAAGCTTATTTTTTATTAAGTAATTAATTAACTTCGTATTATTAATAAGCTTTATAAACGCGTACCCCTATTATTTTTTAACTATCTCGAAGTGCTTATTACTAAAGATTTTATTCCTCGTATTATTAAATATAATACTTAGTCGGTCTATATTTTTTAAATATAAGAAAAATAGGGTATTAATAAGTAAAATATAAAAAGTTATTACTCTAAAATACGTCTCTACTTCTACTATACCTAGAGCGACGATTTCCTTACTTAGGCTAAAGCTAATTTTTATAATACCTACCGTTAACGTATTAAATATTACCAGCGCGATTTTTTATAGCGCCTAAAATTACCCTTTTCCCCCCGTTAACTACTATAATACCCTAGCATTTAAGATAATTCTATAGAAATTATCTAAGCCGTACTTTTTACTTATATAAAATATTTATATAAGCTTAGTATTTAAGTAATTTAAGTAGTATAAAAAGGACCTTTCTAACTACCCCTAGAATTACTTAATACTATCTTTCTCTTTTAATATTAAAAAAAACCCTATTTTCTCCTTAAGTATTAAAAAATAAAATTCGGCCTTATTAGATTCGTCCTTTTAGCTACCTCCGTATCCGTTATCTAAAGAACCTTCCCTTATTATTCGTAAATAAAAGCCTATTTATTAAAAACTTTTACTACTTTTTATTCGTTTAGCCTCGTATATCCTCTAAAGGTTAATAGGGTAAAAAAAGAGTAGTTAATCTTATTAATTTCGTTATAATTTAATTTATTAATATAGGGGGTAAGATTTTCTTTATTTTCTAAATTTCTTATAGAGTACGAATACTCTAAGCTACTAATTTAGTTACTTTTACTAGGTTCTGTGCCCCCGGATTTACCCCTATATATAATAAAGAATTAGTTAAACTAACGAGGGCTAGTTTTATTATTTACTACCCTCGACCTTTTATATTATTTATATAATTTAGTACGCTCTTTCTTAGAGTAATTACTTAACTAATATCTATTTTTTTTTATAAATAAAGTACTACTTCTTTTACTACCCTATTTACGAGTTAAATCATTACTTATTTAATAAATCTAAGCCTCTTTACTAATAATTACTATACCTAACCTCTTTTTTTTTTATTATACGTCCGATCGACCTAATATTATTAATAAGGGCCGTTGTATACTTAGAAATAGGTTTAGTATAATATTCTTATTTTAATATTAAAACTAGATCTTAGCCTCGAGTAAAGCGTTTTATAATCTTTAAGTATTTAATATAGGGTTATTTTTATTCTTAATACGTATTAAACTACGGTATAAAAGTATCGAACTTTTTATTTATTAATCCCCTTATTTAGTTAGATCTTTACTAGCTTATTAATTCGATTAATAAGCTCTTTAAGGATTTCTACTTACGATTTACTTTTTATTATCTAGGCTATAAATATAAAAAAAATCGCTCGTAACTTAAATAAGAGCTCTAAATTCTTATTATAAGTCTCGAAGCGGCTTTAAATTATGTTAATAATACTAAAAAAGTCGTTTTAATTGAGATTATGTACTATTTTATAGTAATAATTAGAGGCCTTACCTACGAGTATAATATTAATTATTAAATAAAACTAATATTCCCTAATCCCGACTTTTTTATAATAATTATAAAATATCGTTAAGGTTTTTTATAAGACCTCGTACTTCCCCTTAGAGTATAATTTCTTTTTTAAAAAGATCTTTTTAAAGTTTATAAATTACTTCGTATTTATTACTATATTTTTAGTATCTATATACGATCCTTATATTATTACGTATTATTAATAACTTTGGGTCGTCTACCTTCTTTTTTATTAACTAATTAGTACCGAATTTCGTATTAATAACGGTAACGAGTTATAGATTAAAATAGGTAGAATTATTAATTATCGTACTTCTAGTACTATATTTTACCTCTATATATCCTTTTATAATAATAAATTACCGTTAGTAATTATTAAAAAGAAATCTAAGTCGTTTACCCTTTTTCTAAATTTATTAAAATAATTATACGTTCTATTAACCTATACCTAGTTCTATAGTATAAATTCCTCCTTTATAATCGTTATTATTAAGATTTTATACGGTTTTTATAATTATAATTATATTAATAATACCCCTTGCTTATAAAAGAATTTATTAACTACTTTTATAATTCCTAGGCTTGGGCTTACGAACTATTCGTTTAGTTAGTAACTAAGGTCGTTTACGATCTTATTAAATAGGGGTTACCCCTATAGCCCCTTTTTTTTATAAACCTTAGTTAAATAGATTAATATTATATTACTTTACTTATTATTAAGTTAATTTATAATTTTATATATCTACGTTTTTTAATAATCTAGATTAATATTTACTTACTTATAAAAAATCGGGATTCTATTTAAAATCGGGTTTTTTCCTCTTTTTTTTTTTTACCTTAACTTACTAAGGGTCGTACTCTAGCTTATACCTAAATTAATAGTTACTAACGTATTTAATTTTAGTAAGGATATATTTAATCCGCGCGCTAATTATAGTAAACCCGTACTTTTATTACTTAACGAATTTATTAAAATCTAAGTAATTCCCGCTTCCTCTCGCTTTCTTATTACTACTCTCGTTTTTACTATTTTAAGTAATTATTACTACCCCTCTAGATCACTAACTATTATACTTATTAAGATCCTCCTTTTTATTTAATATAAAAAAGTAGGTTTTAGTAGTTCCTTTTTTAATAATAATAATAAACCTTTATATTACTATAAAAAAATTAAAGTAATTAATCTTAGGATCTTTATTAGTTATTAATTTCTGCTATTTTATATACTTCTAGCCTCTTAAGCCTCGTACTCTACGTAATTTCTAAATTACTTCCTTTTTTAACCTACCTTTTCTAGGGTAGTATTTTATAAAAATAGTTAAAAATAGACGTTAAGTAGCTCGTAAAAGAGCTATATAGGTTATTAAGTACGGTTAGTAAAGTTAAGCCCTCCTTTTTATAAAATTAAAGATTTTATAAACTTATTAAACATACTTACTAATTATTATAAATCTTTATTATGTTAAGATCGCTCGTACTAAGTAAAGATAAATACTTTAAAGATCCTTTTTCTTATAGCTTTTTAGTACTCTATTTTATATCTTTCTAAATAGTCTTTTTCGTAGCTTAATTATATTAATTTAGTAATTATTACTTATTAATAATCCCTTTTATTACTTAGTTAATTTTTTAAAATTAGTAATTTTACGCTAGAAGCTAGTATAAAAAAAGCTCCTTAGTAGCCCTTTAGAGGATTCTTTTCTTTTCTCCTTAGAGCCGTATTTTTTTAGCCTTTTTTTAAGTTAATTACTACTTTAATAAGGGGTCGTAAAACGTTTTTAGGGTAGCCGCCTTCTTTTTAATAATAAGTTAATCTTTAATACTTATAATACTCGTTTCTTAATACTATTAAGACCTCTAAATCCCCTCCTCTTTTATTAAACCGTCCCCTATACTATATTCTTAAATAATACTTAAGTAATAGTTAAGAGGGTTATAAAGAGATTATCTAGATCGCGGGCTTTGAGGTCGTATTTATAAAACCCTTATTATAATAAACCCTTTCGTATATTATAAATTTCTTAATTTTATAATTCTTATACGGGTTCTTATTATGCTTATTAAGAATATTTACTATACTTAAAGAACCCTTTTCTTAGTTATATAATACTCTTTTATATTATACTATTAAGCTCGTTTATTATACTAATTAATTAAGTAAGTAGTTATTACGTAAGTATTTCTTTTTATTAATTTAACTAGCTTATTCCTAATTATAAGCCGGCCGTAAGAGAGTTATTTTAGTAAAAGGGCTACTTAAGTTAACGTTAAAAAACTAATTACTTAAGTAGTTTTATTAATTAGCGTAGTTTAATATAATAAATATTAACCTTTTATAAGTGATAAAGGGCTATGATTACTTAATTCCGTATAGTATTCGAGGATTACTTCTTTTTTATTTACTCCCGTAAGGTTAATTAGTACGAATCCCCTATTCTATATAATATTAAGAAATTATCTCTTTTATATAATAAGATACTTTATTAATTTACGATAATAGAATTTAATTACTAATTAGTATTAATATCCCTATTATAAAGTAATTAGTTCGAACCGTAGGGTAACGAAGAGATTAATTAAACTATATAATTTTTTATATAGGTATAAAAGGGAAGTTCTAACTATAAGTTAGGTAGGCTACGATAATTATAAGTAGGGGCCGTAATTAGCCCCTGCGCGGCCGCCGTACGCCGAGGTCGAATTAGACTTCCAATCCGACAATTTCTCTCTATCTCTCTCTCTCTCTCTCTCTCTCTCTCTCTCTCTCTCTCTCTCTCTCTCTCTCCCTCTCACTTACACACACACAAATAGACGATCTCGACCGAATTTTGTAATGAACGAAAGAGGCACTTACTCCTCTGCTGATATGTGACAGTACCAGAGCCCTTGGCTAGAGCTCGCCCCTGCAGCCGATAATAACCAAAAATCCTATCTTCGGGCACGGCTTCTCTAAGTGGAAGACTTATGGCAGAACTGTGTAGCGCATCGGCCTGTCTTTGTGGTGGCCAGGAGCGAGTCATTGAACGATCTCACACCGCCACTTGAACTCAACCGATCGAGCCATGTATTCGAAGCAGTGCATATGCATTATTCCCGAGATTTCAATGTTGTTTGCAGGTATTCTCAATATCAAAGGGGAGCAAGGCTGCTTCACACGTTCACTTGTTGATTCGGTAACCTCATTTTGCCCGAAACTCCGAACAACCCAGTCCATATTGTGAACCAGGCCTCGGTCATTGCCCATCACGTAGATTTAGTGCCGAAGGAGAAAGCACATGCATTGGAGGGACGAAAATAGTACAAACTCTTTACCACAATTATGCGATTAGTACTTGTTTTCAGCTCGTGGACCATATCCAAGTCCTTGCTGATCTTTGATGCGAAAGCTCGAAGCCATGACTTCACCCATTCAATTGTACTCGCATCTACTTATTTCAGGTCAGCCTGAGAGGTTCAACCTTCCTCAGCAACATTGCAAGTATTGGAGAGTCTGGATATGAGCACGGGCTGCTTTGCTAATTCCCCGAAATATTGATATATCCCCGAAGGTTTGTGCTTGTTCTGGAACGTTTCCTCATGTATCAGGCTCAGTCACATCTCCATGTCTCAATGCGCTTGTCCCCGCATTCTGCCAAAGTGTTTCCAGCTTCGTAATACATAGCAATACGAGATGAACACAGCTTGAAAAAGTACAGTCAAGCACTCGGCTAGGGACTTTTGCTACTTGAAAGACCTTCGGGGTTCTGGCACTGCCTCACGCAGCAAACACACTTCGCCTGCGGTGATTCGACAGCTGTTACTTGCATAAGGACCCCTTTTTCTTAGACCTGGCCTAGTCAACCTTTTGTCCGCCGGGCTGACGGCTTGGATTCATGCAGGCCTCCAAGCACGTTGCCGAGTGAATTAGACTTTCGGCTTGGTGGAGGGGGCATAAATCACGGATCAGACGAAAAACCGAGGCCGTCTCGTCAAAACCCGCCGGCCCGTCCTCCGCCGCCGTGGCAGCGACGGTACCCCACACTGGCCTGACCCCCGGTTCCCGGCTCCGCCTGGGTTTCACTTCCTGGGTTGAAGCATTCACGATACGGCATACACGCGGTTTGTTTACCATGCAACATACCTAGTGGGCACCGCCAATCAGCTGTTGGACCCTGAGAGCCGTCCCTAGTTGCCGGTGATATTATCCGCGACGAGAGGGGGTTCGAGGTTAGCTGATCTGGGGTCGGTCGGCGACGTACTGGTGGCTCTCAGCTTTTGCCGGGGGGGGAGGGGGGGCTTCTAAGACGCAACTCGTCTGACGGCGCCTGGCTGCTGTCATGCCGCACCGCCGGGATTTCCGGGTGCAGGGTGCGGTCTGTGTCGGGGCCGATGGTTGACTGACCACTGTCTTGATTCAGCAAGGTCTTTGATACACGAATGAACCCCCCTCGAAAGTCATAAAAACCTCGTGTTGACCGCATCCATCAACCGACTTCAAGCCAGCACAGAATCAATATTTCATCGAAACAAAAGACAACCATATCACCGTAGACCGGTTAGCGCCAAAACACACCACGAAAACAATTCCATCGTCTCTACTAGCCCCGAACATAAAAACAGCCAAAATGCCTTTCCTCGTTGTCGTCACCCCTAACATTCCTGCCGACAAGAAGGATGAGTTCCTCGGAGCATGGCCGCAGGTCAAGGAAGATATTGCGAAGCAGCCAGGCGTTATTGGAGTAGCTGGTGGACATGTCATCAACGAAAACGGAACACCTGTGACCGACTTCAAATTTCTGCAAACGATAAGTGAGATCCTCCTCTGAAGTCAAGTTGTTTAGCAGTACCTAAATCTTTTCGTAGCTTTCGAGTCCGCGGCAGATGACAAGGCGTTTGCCGATTCGGCGTGGATCAAAGAGCGTGAAGAGCAGTTTAAGGCTAGTTCCGGCGGCGAGCCTCGAGTCAAGAAGTTCGAGACTGGTCCGCTTCCTGGTGAAAAGCCCAAGACATTTACTCAGTTCTGCTTCCTTGATGTTGCTGACGAGAGTAAGTATGAGGAAGCGAAGCAGGCCTGGATGGACCTAGTTGCTGCCCTCGGCCAGACCCTCCACTTTGGAGGAAAGAGTGTCGATGGAGGCCAGTCAACTGGCTTGGGTATCTTGGGATGGGACAGTGATGAGGTAAGCCTTCCATCTGATTGTTACGGTCTTAGGTTACATGTATTCACTGCTGACACCTGCGCCAGGAAGCAAAGGCTGCTTGGACCAAGCCGGAGGCACAGGCGGCGCTGCAAAAGTACCAAAGTTTTGGAAAGAGCATTGGCGTCATGGTAAAGCTGGATGTATAGATCAGGCATTCCTGACATATGGTAACCTTCAAAGCTGAAGTATCATTGTTACGAAATGTGGGAAGACTCTGCTTGTGCTCTGGTATGTCAATGTTTCAGTTAATACCGTGTACCTTAGTATACTAGTGTATTGATCATATCACACAAGCAGAACTTTAGTGCAATTGCAACGTCAGCTTTTGACTTCCAGTAGACAATTTCACTGCACTAATCATCCTAAAGCGTGTGGGAAGAGTAAGATCATTGTCAATGTCGAGATGTGTTTCAATGTGGTTGAACAATTAATTTTCCCTTCTAGCAAATTCGTGGTAGAAAGGTGGCAGCTCCCCTATCCCTCTTCACTGCACGTACTTGACAACAGCGTTTGTGTAGAATATGTCATCATAAATGCCTCAAGCCCGTTCAAGACTAAATTGAAGTTGATAATTATGCTTCATCATCTTGTCATATTATTCTCATCAGGAGGGTAACTGGCCCACGGCCGGTTAAGATACTAAGTAAGTACATGGTGGCGAAAGCGGTTCGGACATTTACAGCCCTATTTGTTTTTTTTTTTTATTCTGCCTTTGCTGGCTGCTCGGGCGGTTCTCGGTATCGATTGCACGGTATTAATACACAGTATCGATGGATACTCCTACTGTCTCGATAGACTATCTACAGCCCTATATTACGACGCAAAGCTTCGATGCTATATGTGTAGGTAGTTGAAGCGAGCAATTGATCATCAGCCAGCCTCTTTCGCAGCAGACCCCAACAAATCGTCTCCCCAAGCTGGAAAAGCTTCCTGATGACAATTGCGTATGCGGTCTTCAACTTTCTCTGTAATTATTTCCCTCCAATCCATGCCCATCTCCCACGCTCTGTTGCAAGACCCACGCCGAAGGAGCCGGCGATCATGAACGATGCCCCAGATCACCGTTTCCAGGTAGGGAAATTCCACATTTGCCATAGCCTTAGCTAAAGACCTTAGGTTCTCCTCTCTATAGTTGCCCCAGCCATCAATATGAAGCTGCCGTAAGCATTGTGGCAAAAAGTTCGGTAGAAGCTGCAAGTCCGCCTCCATTTCTTGTATCGTGCCTCCGTTCCTTCGATGCGGCCAGATCATATAGCCATCAAGGTTGATGGATTCAAGAGCCTTGAAACCGGCCAGAGAGGTCATTGAGTATGGCCGGCTTGGATCCGTTCGCAAATCATCACTTGCAATGCTCTCCCCAAACCGATTGATCACAGTGAGATGTTGGAGAGTCTCCTGGTGATTATGGAGGGCGTCTTGGATCTCTCTGGGCGTGAGAGAGAGCAAGTTGCTGGTCAAGTAGCTGAAATGTGTCAGGGACGGTAGGCGATCCATTAATTTGGGCAACATTCCCTTCCAAGACCCTTCCATGCGGAGGTGCAGCCACCTGAGCAATGGCAACTTCGGAAGACCCTCCAGCCCTCCAGCAGAACATGACAACACCTCGAGATTCGGTGCACTGTCTATGAGTAGTCGTTCAATGGGATCAGGAACCGGGTGACAAAGACCTCATCTTGATGGTTGTCCTCAAGACACGTGTCGTCGCTATGTCTCTCAGTCTCCAGCTCCATGTGTCGTACCTGGCCCAGCAGTATGTTTGACTCATTTAGTTTGGGCCTCCATTTATTGATCCATTTTCTCAACGGGTAAAAGATCCACCAACGTGGTACGCACAAGCTGACGTTCTGGAGATTCGGCGTCATAATCAATAAGAATTGGATTAGAATCTCAGGGAGAAGATCGTGGTCCAAGCCGGCGGGATTGATATCTAGACCTGTCCTTTTCGATAATCGCGTAACTTGACTGATCTCTTCCTGAGTTGCACATTCCAACGAAGGTGAACAGATAATACATTTCTCTTCAAATGCATTGATATCGATGGACTTGAGGCAAGAAGAAAGATGGGCGTCTTCGTTGATCGTTCTCAGTAATTGGAAAAACAACGGAGGTATCAAGTTTGTTTCTTCGCTTGTCCAGTTCATGGTGCTCATGGTGCAGTGGTGTAAGAAAACGTGAAAAAGAATTGGCTGAGCAATTTGGCGTAGTGACCGTGATGTGAGGCATAGATTGCGTAGTCCAAGCCGTTCTCCGTCGTCTTCTGTCAAGCTGACGGCGGCGCTCGGCTTGTCGAGCTGCATTTTGTGCTGTCGACAATGACAGCAGAGTGAGGTGCAAATCTGGTCGAGAATCTCGACTGGTAGATCTGTGAGGGAAGCCATTGAGATGGTTTGTATTTTCGCCACAAGTGAATTGGAAATTGAGCAGATTGAAAAAAAGGACTTGTTCTTGATATGAATCTTGATACTGGAGCGGTGTTTTGGGTGCTATCACCACCGTCCAGATGGTTGTCGTTGTCGTTGTTGTTGCTGTGACCACAAAAGTGGCGTGATAATTTCCACCTCGTTCAGGCAGATTTCGTTGAGGTTGGAAGTTTGGAAATTCTTGGCATGTTGGTGACTCATACATGACTGTTGAAATCAAATAGCCAACGCTGCTCATAAAAGGCTCTTTTGTTTAGCCGAGGCTCGCTTGAAGCCCCTGCAAATTGAACCTCTTCTAATGTTGGTATCGATGTTGGCCCTCATCAGCGACGGCAATCCCATCCCGTTTACCTTGCTCTCCCTGCCAACCTAACTCTAGAAAGTTGGGCGGCTAACAACCCGGCAAGCTCACCGATAGCGTTGACATAGCTGAAGGAGAGCAAGACTGATTGTACGGCAAATGACATGGGGAAGAAATGTTTCGGTCGAGCATAAGCTTGTTCGAAAAACAAGACCTCTAAGCCGCTGCGATTAGGGACGTAGCTTGCAAGCTCCACGTACATGCTTAGCCCTGCCAGAGCCATCAATATTCCGATTGTTCAGCAGATAAAGGCAAGGCTGAAATAACCGGTGCCGTTCAGGACCGATGCAGCTATGCCAAGTCGTCAGTTCATGTTACAGTGAGTCATTGAATCTGATGCAGCATGTGAAGCGGACGAGTCGAAGACATTCTGGTGCCAATCATCTGGTTGACTTTAAGAAATATCACCGTAAGTGCACTCTATGTGATAACCTGATGGCGACTGCTTCTAAACTGGTGTTTCTACTGCCTTCTGGTAAGCGGCCTTCGACCCGTTGCCTCCCTTTGCAAGCGTATGGGCAAGATCTCCATCCCGTTCAATGGAGTGTCCCGAGTCTCAAGCCTCTAAGTCGGGTTGTCGATCGCCCACAAGGCTTTATATCAACTCTATCAAAGAAATAATAGGAGTTTTGCTATTGGGGCAGTAATCCACTTTTTGGACCAATGAGGGCTTACAGCTATAGAGCTCGGACCACAACCCCACACCCATACCCGCTATACCTACCCACGGGCTACCCGGTATAATTACCCACGGTCGTAATTACATAAGGTAACTACGGATACGTACGGTCGTAATTACTTATTAAGAAAGATAATTAAATAGGTAATTAAGTAAGTAATTATAGTTATAAGAACTTACGACCGTAAGTAATTATAACCGTACGTACCCGTAGCTACTTTATATAATTACGACCGTAAGTAATTATGACCGTGGGTAATTATACCGGGTAGCCCGTGGGCAGTTGTAGCGGGGCTAAAAGATTTAGAGTTAGGAAGGTAGGCTCTGATTGGCTAATAAAGTGGATTACTGCCCCAATAGCCAAATGGTACTGCCCCAATAGCAAAACTCAATAATAGTAGTAGCATTTGCGGGGAAGAAGAAAATCTAACCAAAACCTGGGGCTTCTAGGCTGTTATCCTTAGTTTATTATTATGCGGTTTATTACTTAAATTCTTCCTCTTTTGGTTGCAGTACTAGTTTTAAAGGTATGCGATGCTCTTAGGAATAGCATTAGATATCCCGGAGACCCAGGCCTGCTTTTCTTATAGCTTGTGCTTTATTACTATTTATAAAGTGTTACGATAGTGTCACGAGTTATAGTACGCAGTAATGGGCATACGGAGTGTAATAAAAGTAGCTTAACTATCTAAGTAGAAATAGACAAAAGGAAAAGGTTTATATATATAATATTTAAAATAGATACGTAATTTAGTACGTAATAAGTACTTCGTAAGATACGGATTACGTAATATACCCCCCTAATTACTACTACTAAGGAGCTATTATACCCAAGATAAGATTTCTAAATGCCCTTATAAAGGCCCGATTTAGTTAAATATAAATAAAGGAAAAATAAGCGTAAGGGATACGTATTTTTTAAACTACGTTTATTATAAATATATCCTTTTATTTAAAATAAATAGAATCCTAACTCGGAATAGTACGTATCCCGCTACTTTTAGTATATAAATTACTAAGGGCGAGGCTACTTAGCTACCTCGTATATATCTAAATTCTCGTAGTATTACTTAGCTATTATTTTTCTTCTTTTTTTTAACTTTTCGTAGTTATTATAAGTGTTCTTATTTATTAGACGTAGGTGCCTACGCTATTAAATTATTTACTAATTTTATTTTAAATATAAATATTTAATATATTTAGAAATAATAATAAGTTTTATATAATTTTTTTTTTTTTTTTTTTTATTAGTATTCTTTTATTTATTAAATTTTTTTATTATTTTTTTTATAAATAAAATTTATTATTATTTTAAAAAAAAAAAAAATTTTTTTTTAATTTTTTAAAAAATTTTTTATATAAAAAAATTATATTTTTTAAAATTTTAATAAAAAAAAAAAAAAACAGGCCCTCTAAAAATTTTTCCCCCCCCCCCCCCCCCCCCCGCGCCCTCTAATTTACTTATTA